>RJWM01023243.1:0-32456 GCA_004363535.1 Dasyprocta punctata
AAGTAACAGAGTAAAATCCCAGGTCATTTCAGTTAGGCATAGAATCTGGTATGATAACTTTATAAGTACTGTAATTTAATGCTGCAGCATACTGGAGAAGAGTTACTAGTTAGAGTTCAGTAAGAACCTTTTTCTGTAACCCTAGGCAGCCAACATATTTATTCAATTGTTCTTACTCCTAACTCAAAGCAGAGAAAGAGACAGTTTGCATATCCAAAGTGGCCAGAAGTAGGCTGAACGGTCATTTCCTTACAGCATTATTGAATTCCTCAAGGAACACTCATGAACATTTAGTTAGCAATGTGGAAACAGTAATACTTGAAATAGAAGTGAATATGATTAAAGGATTTGTTTTCAACCTGGGCAGTGACAAAAGTCTGTATTTTTTTTCCAAACAAGTACCCAGCACTCCTATACGATACTGACCTCAGCAGGCTTATACTTACAGAATACAAAGATCTCTAAGAAATAATAACGTGTTATCAAGAAATAGGTGGCAATAATAGAACCAGCAAGAAAAAATGTTGAAATTTATTTACAAAAATTTCATAAACTTTTTATTTATATCTACTACTTAGAACATTACCCATTTCAAGACATAAATTACTTCATTCACAGATATAAACTGTTTCACTTTACAATCCTTATTTTCTCATTTTCTGGTGTACATTATGAGAGATAAACAATTCTGATTCTTTTACCACAGCTTGATTTTGTCTGTCAATAAACTTCAAAAAATTGTAGCAACATCTTAATAATTTTTATTTATGACATATTTTTCTACTAGGTATTTTTACTTTGGGCAATGGATTTGAGGGACTTACTTTTCACTAATCAATTCTTTCTGCTAGAATTTTAAAAGTTCACAGTATTTATGTGAATCATTCACTGCTTTGTGATGGTAGTAGCAACTGCAAGCAAGGGTCAGCTCCATACTTGTGGGTAGACTAAGCAAACAGTGATCATAGTATAATAATGATCCATGCTTGACAAAAATCTGCATGTGGAGCATTATACTTTTACTTTTTCAGAGGAATTTTATATGAGTGCTTCACTTGACACAATAGAACTCTTTAATAAGGGTATGAACAATTTTCTACATTTTACTGGAGACTATAAGTGATGAATTTCAGAAAACTAAAGTGAGAGACTTGGCACACAAAAGGAGTCTTCTCTTTTTCTATTACTACATTGCTGCCTTTTTGTTTGTAATGATGCTGTTCATACTATCTCACAGTGGTATATTGTAAGTATTCCTTATGGCTTAGCTCCAGACTACACCATGGCACTGCATCATGAAAGTTAATAATTCTTTGTCTGTCTCTGTCTCTGTCTCTGTCTCTGTCTCTCTCTCAATTCTCTACCTCTCTCTTCTTTTAGATTAACAAAACAAATAACATGCTGTTATTTCTAGAAGACAGTGGAATAATCATAGCATAAAAAGGGGAAAAGGTAATCAGGAAAAGAAGGTAATACCTAGAAAATACGAGAATCTGATATCACTTAACAACTGCAGAATATGCTGAGCACGTTATGCTATAGTTACCTTGATTCCTGATCATCTCAGGAAGAGGAATCAGGATACTCTTTCACTGACTTGTTTTCCACTTTTGCACGATTTTCAGAGTTCAGAGCCCTAGATTAAATGTGGATTTTAGCCATCTCTTAGAGGTGGTTTATGTTCTGTCAATCTTAGTTGAAGAAGGGAATGGACTATATTACATTTTAACATTTCTTCCAGTTCACGGTTTTATGATCCTTTGGAGATTCATAATTTCCAGTACCTATGACATTCCTTGGAATTAAGCTGGGTTTTTCTAATTTACTGCACCACACTAAATGGTACTCTAGCGATCTGAAAAATGAATGTGTGCACCCAACCCTAAATACTGTATTTAGTACACTTGCACTTTTCCTCTCTTCTTTGCATATTCTCATTCAGGATTGTTTCTCATGAACGGGGAGGAAAATTCTGTCAAAAAAGCAGTACCAATTGAATCCCATTTTCACTGTGTTCAGACCTCAATTTCCCCATAAGAAAAAAAAAAGAGGGAATTATGTGCACTCCCACAGCATTCAACGAATTAATGCAGATAAAATTGCTAACAATATACCTGAAACATACAATCAGAATGCATAAATAATAATATAGTAATACACCTATGAACAAGTAGGTTTTATTTTTATATTATCTAATCCATCTCTACACCCACTGAAGCTTAATTCTGAGTTAACTTTCAGGTTAATGCCCCCACTCTGTCATGTTCTCATATTTTCTTCACCTGGGATAATATAATAGCATCCTGATAAGCTTTTTTAAAAAAAAAATTCAAAATAAAAAAAGGATAAAAATGATAATTTCAAAACAGAATAATAAGGGATTAACAATGGTTAATATGTTGCATGTTGTAATCTTCAAAGTAATTGTTCAGATTATCAGACATATGCATGAAAAAATGATCAAACAATGAAAGCACAAACTGCTCTTATTCTTGGGCTAACAGAGATTAGTAGTATAATTATCTGTCATATAGATATGTATAGATATGGCTATATATATATATATATGTGTGTATATATATATATATTCTTTCCTTTATTTCTTTCCATTCTCCTTTCCCCAGTCCTAGTTGTTCCTTCCCTTTTTAGCCATTTCCTCCCCCTTTCACTTTCACGATATCTATTGTACATTTTTGATCCCACTAACACCTTCCGTTTTTTATACTAGGGAGGCAACATGATGTTCATCCATGTGAATCCAAACCATTTCATCCATGAGCATGATCTCAAGATGCATCTATTTAACTTGAAAAACCTCAAGATTATCCTTCTTTACAGCTGAGTAGCACTCCATTGCATAAAAATACCACACCTTTCTTATCCATTCTGTGATTGATAAGTAAGCTGCCCCTGCTTCTTCTGTGTTCCTGTTGCATGAATATTGTTTTTCACACTTTGACTTTCAGTCTATAAATTTCCTTTTCAGTTAAATGTGTTTCTTATATACTGCATATTGATGGATGTTGTTTCTTGATGTACTCTGCCTGTGTTTCTTTTTACTGGTGAATAAAGGCCATTTACATTGAAGGTTATAACTGATGTGTATTGGCTTGTCTTTGTTATGGGTTTTTTCCTGCTGTTGGTTCCCTACTTTCTCCTCTATTTAATTGCTTGTCCTGCTTGGTGATTTCTTTCTGTTTTTGTTCTTGGAATTGTGATCATTTTTATCTCTGTCTAGTACGTCTTTTAGTACTCTTTGTAGGATTGGTTTGGTGATCATGAATTTCTTCAGTTGTTCTTTGTCATGGAAGTATCCTATTTCTCCATTAATTTTGAAAGATAGGTTTGTTCTTTGTCATTGAAGTATCTTATTTCTCCAATAATTTTGAAAGATAGATTTTCAGGGTATATCAGTCTGGGTTGAAGGTTGTTTTTCTTTCAGGACTTGAAATACTGCGCTTCTTGACTTGATGGCTTGTGTTGACAAGTCTGCCGTGATTCTGATGGGTTTTCCTTTATAGGTGATCTGTTTCTTTTCTTTAATAGCTTTTAATATTCTGTTCTTGTGCTAAATTTCTGGGATCTTGATTATTATATGTCTAGGTGTAGATTTATTTTGGTGTTGGCTAGTTGGAGTGCTATATGCCTCATTTATCTGTATATCAAGTCCTTTTCCCATGCTTGGGAATTTTTCTGCCATTACATCTGTAAAGATTCTTTTTATGTAATTTGTGTTCTCTCCTGCTTTTTCACTGGCACCTATCAATCTTACATTATTTTTCTTTGCATTGTTCTGTAGCTGCTGAGTTGTTATTTCCTGGTTCCTTGTTATTTGTAAGAGATTGCTAGCTGCCATCCTGTCTTCACAGTCTGAAAGTCTATCTTCAGTTTCATTCAAGTGGTTTTGCCAGCTTTCAATGGACTTTTTAATTTCCAGGATATCTTTTGAATCTGTTTCATACATTCTAATTCTTTCCTATATTGTTCATTCAAGGTTTCCATCATTTTCCTATGCTGCTCTTTTTTTATCTATGTCTTCTTCAGATATACTCAGCAATTCTTTCATTATGGTTGTCATTTCTTCTTTCACCTGAGATATTATTTCTGATCTGATTTCTTTTACAGGCTCATGAGGTTGTTTCTTTACTTCAGTTCCTATTATTTCATAAATTTCAAGTGTGCAACTTCCAAATTCTTCTATGTCTATGTCTCCTAGACTTGTTCTGTGTAAGCTGTAGGTCTGAGATTGTATTTTGCTCCTTTGTCTTGACATTTTCTTGGGTTCCTCTGTATGAGCCAGTTATGGGGTCTCAGATGCTTCCGCACTGGCTACCAGGTCTCAGTGTTAGGGAATGGGCAGGTACATGGGTTTCTTCACACCTAGGTTCCCAGGGAGGTAATGGGGTCAAGAGTGGGCTTCTCTGGAGCCACATGGTTACACCAAGGCTTCCCTGATGGTAGCAGGCTTCGAGTGACAGGGTTGATTGTGCTTCTGGCTTGTGCTGGCTACCATCAGGAGGCTTCCATGATGGCAGCAACCTGATTAACTTTTTTCTTTATCATCTTCACTGCAAATGCAGTATAAAAACTCACTTGTCCTGTTTTAGTACCTGTCCACAAAGCTTGCAATGTTAAATCAAACTTGCTTAGTGTAGTCAACAAACCCATCACAATTATTTTTTTTTTTTTTGGTACTGGGGATCAAACTCACAACCTTGCCCCTGCAAGGCAGGCACTTACACCACTGAGCTAACTATTTTTTGAGACAGGGTCTCACTATGCAGCTCATGCTTGCTTTGGACTCACTTTGTAGCCCAAGCTGGTCTCGAACTCACAAGGATCCTCCTGCCTCAGCCTTCCAAGTGCTGGGGTTGAAGGCATGTGCCACCACACTGGCTAACCCATTACAATCTTTTTCAACTTAATTTCTTAACTTACATCCTTCAGCATCTCATCCCACCACACACATGTACCATTTCCTGAATTCATGTTGAACCATATCTGACTACAGGATATTTATTTAATAATTATTTATGTGTGTCTCTGGTGCCATTACTTCCTCTCCATGAAATGTGTTATTATTTTGCCATATCATAAACTCTAAGTCATTCTTCCAGTTTTGATACAGTATTAGCTTCCTAAACTCCAACACCGACATTTTCTTCCAGGTTTTCATGGAGTGCTGTCAACTCTGCCAGTATGTTTACCTAACTATATAATAATTAGTTGTTTATGGATGCACAGCTCTTGACAGTTGTGAGAACAGATGTCATCACCCTCAGGAAGCACTTACGTCAAAGGTGTCAGTCTCTTCTCTGTACACACAGCAGCTACATGTACTTGGGTTCCAACAGATAAACTACATTCTTGGTTCAGTTTTATCTCTCTCAATCTGGTCTGTGAACTCCAAGTCAGAGAATTTATTTATTACCAGTTCATTTTTTCATCAATACTCCAGAGCTTAATATGGAAGACTTACACTAGAATGTTGATATTAGCACATTCCTTATATAAGATTGTATATTATAACATGAGCTAATGAGAGCATCTTCTTCAGCTAGTATAGTTTTTAAAAGAATGGAAAGGAGGAAATTATTTCTCCCAAACTCAGTAATGAAGAAATCCAAATAAGTCACCAGGAATTTTTAGTTTAGTAATGTACCTGCTTATTCTTACATTTTAAAGACATGTCTGTCAATTGTGCATGTACATGTGCTGTATATTTGCAAATATTGTCCTTCCTTGGCTGGAATTCGATAGGACATATTCAGCTTGATTGACATGTTTAAATTTTTGTTTTCTTATCATTCTTAGCCTACTGGTATCTTCTGTCATGTGTTCTGAGTAGTGGAGGAGACTAAGTCAGTAATTTATACTGCTGACTTTATATTTACATTTAAACCATTCAAATTCTTGAAGGGTGCCTGACTTATTATCTGTGTCATTCCATATATTACTCATGTTCTAAGCACTTACTTCATTCTTGTTGCTGTCTCAGACAGTTATTAATATTGTCAATCAGAGACAACAAACTGCAATACTAAAGTACTCATTGTATTACTTCAATTTGTAATACATACAGAACTGTAAGTATAATAGATTACCTATAGCAACCACCTTCTACTGGGTAATGGAGATCCAGAAAGAGAGTGACATGTATGAACAGAAATAGTGACACCAGAATACTAGCTTGGAATTAGTGTGTGCCATTATTGTTTTTACTCCTAAATATATCATGAAAACAGTCTCAAATACTTCCAGTCTGTTTTCATGGAAGGTTAGAGGAAATAGAGAATGTAACTTAAATCTATATAAGAATAAATTAAATTATGTTTTCAGCACAATAAGAAAATAGTCATTGCTACTATAAAACAGTATAAGCCCTTTTCTTTTTGTTTTTTCCTTTTTCCATTTTTAGTTCTTCCTTCCATTCTATTTAGTTTTGTAACTTCTTTCTATTTATTCTCCAACTTTTTATATTCTCTTCTTCCATTTCTACATCAAGTATTTATCAATATTCTTTTTGTGAAAATAAAATTAGTCAACAAAAAGTTCTGTAATTTAAGAATTACTGTCTAGTACATATGTATATAGAAGTGTGCAAGTAATGGGTATTTATCTCAAAATAGAAAGGCAGAACCAAAAATATATCTAAGATAAATATTTATAGGAAATAATAGTTACCATAACAAATAATGATTACTATGTATCAGGAAATGTACTAAACTCTGTATATGCATTATTTATTTAAGCCTTACAATAGCAGGGTTCTATTAGAACCAAAATAAAAACAAACTTCAGAGTTGCAAAGTCTTATAGAGGGGATGAATTGTATTTATTTAAGAATAATATTATGAAAGATTTCAGAAAAGCTATAACATTTGAATCTGTAGTTAAGGGCTGGATAACTGATTAAATAAAGGTGTAGGTAAGAAATTTGTTCCCAAGCCTAGTGGTACATGATTATCATTTGGAAACATTTTGAGTAAAGATTCATAGACTTATGAATTAGAATCAATGTAATTCATTAGAAGCATGGAGACAGACCAAATAATTTCCATTTTTACAAATGGCTTAAACAAAATAGACCTCTGTCAGTGATGATTGCCAAACCCTGTATTTCGAGACAAGTCTCAACATGGGCTGGGATTCTAAGTAATTAGTCCTGAAGGCACATAGGTACTGTACATATAAAGGAGAAATGGTTAGTGAATAAAGAAGATCAGTATTACCAGAGTTTAAAGTTCTCAAATATAATTATAATATGTCTAGAATTTAACACATTTTTGAGAGCCAAATGAGTATCTTGGGCTTTAAGAATCCAGCAATGGTCAAAGTAGATATATGTCTTTATGCAGCCTACCTGCTACTTAGATCATACAAATAAGCAAATCAAAAATAAGAGAGAATATCGTAGACACTGAGCACTGTGAAAAATGATTGACTCTAGAAGGGTATATCATTAGAGTAATGTCAGCAAATGCAATTGTCCTAAAGCACGAACCTACTTGACAATGGACTGCTTTGAAATGCTTTAATGTTGGAGAGGTTGATATTACTTCATCTAGTAATATTATTTCTGGGGCAATAAAAAATTAGAGCTTAACTAAAATTTATTTTTACTAGTCAAGGTACTAAGTAGTAAAATCTTTCCCCAAGCAAATGACCCTGGAAATGACCAAACAATGGAAAAGCACTTTGCGAGATCTTTTGGAGATGGATCAAATAGGACATTGCACTGCTTAAATGTGAGCTACCAAGGTAGAGAAAGGTGGATACCACTCTCAAATTTTAAGTTTGTGTGGTTACTTTATAACTCTGCCATGTACAAAAATAAGGATCTTTGAAGGTAGAAGGCATTTACAAATTCCACATTAATTGCAATAAGTTCAGTTCTCTTGCAGAAACGGAATGATGCCTTGTACAGTTTTGATGGGTATTGAAAAATTTCTTTGATTCAGAAAAAGCATTTGATACATATTCACTAATAGCCAAATCAATATTCAATTTGTGTCTGGATCTCAGCATTCATTAAGCTTTACTTTTTTATTTGACCTGAAAAGAGTACTGAATGATAAGGTTTAGAGTCCTGCATCCACGACCTAGTGCTAGCACTGACCATGTAAGAAGTGAGTCATTTTTCAGATACCCGATTTTCCTATTAAAAAGGAGGCTATGAATGGGGGGCTTTAATCTTTTCTAGCTCTTATAATGTATGATTTTCTATTTTAATGTATGAAAAGGGCTATTTTTAAATGCTTTTCATTTGGGTACATGTTAATTTCATATTTCAAAACATGTACTTGTTCTGTATTCTTAGTGATTTTAAATACTCAAAAATATCAAAAGATGCAGAGTGAAAAATTAGAATTAATGATGGTAGAAGAGATAGTCATGTGGCTAGTTATAGCTGTATTAATTAACATATAATAAATTTTCATTATGGCCAATCAGTAAAGAGTAAAGGTGCACAGTCAGGATCAAGTTTTTGTGAACATTTCCTATAGGCTATTTATACTATTCTTCACCCACCTAAATGAATATCTATAACCTATGGCTAAATTTTCTTGCAAGTTGTGTTATTTTAAGGTGATATTATTTTAAAAATTTGTTTATCCTTATGAAATTTGGAAGAAGAAAACTTTATGTAATGGTTAAGATCCAGAGAAGATCTCAAAAACACATCTATTTGCTTTTAAATCCCAAGACTTTAGTATCAAAAAGTGAATTAGGCTGATACAAGGCAAAGAATAACTTTTGTGAATTAAAAAGTTAAGACTAATTGCAAACTCTGCCAAATACCTAGGGCAAACCATTTAAGTGGAAGAAATTCATTCTCCTTAAAGGTAAAATAAGGATAATTGTACCTGTCCCCTACCAACTGTGCAGTAAAATTAAGAGGATTAGTGATTCAGTCTAGTGCTCTGAGGTCCTCAGAGAACGACACTAGTAAGTAAAAAGTATCACCACTTAATTGGGGCCTGTAGCACATATTTTAACCTCTCTTACCTTTGCTTCCTCATCTGTAAAATGGGAAGACTAATAACATCCTCCTTATGTAATTAAACTGTATGTGGATTAATTAGTAAATGATGAGTTTATAGAGCCTGATAGGGGGAAAATCACATTACTGACTGGAAAATTCACAGTAAATTACAGCTTTGTAATGCTCAGCTTCAATTTATAAAGCATATGTGCTTTGACACTTTATGACTATACTGCCTAGAGCCCACCAATTCAATCTCTATAGGTTAAACAAATCAAATTCTTAACAAAATTTCTGAAAACATGTCCCTTATTTAAGTCAACATGAATTAAATACTCCTTCATTATATTCAATATAACTTTCAAGATGGGTACTGCAAATTAAATGGGGTTTCTCTGCATTTTATACAGTTAGAATTATTTTAATATTCTTTTGGCTTATTTCAACAATTCAAAAATTGTGTGACTAAGTAATAGTTTCTAAAATAAGCATTTGTGTTTGTAGTTATGAATGTAAAACTAATTCACTAGGCAAGAATAAAAATAAATGTCTTTATGTTGTATATATTTATCAGAAATGATTTTATGTAAATACTACATTCAAATTTTAAGTGTGAAACTTACTAATCGAACAAGACTATTTAATCATCAGTAGTCACTACTTGGATATAGTAGATGTTTACATTTTGCTAAATTAAAAGAATATTTTTCTACTTGCTCTCTCAAATAGATCAACTTTAAATTAAAAATTTTTGACCTATTAATGTGGCAACAGTAAAATTTCCCTCCATTTTTCCAAGTTTTATTTTGGGATTACTAGGTGTATGCATTCTCATAAAAGATAAATTCCAGCTAATACTATTATTTAGTACTTAGGGTATCTATTTGCTTTCCTGAGGCTAAAAGTACAGGAATATGAATTTACACAGAAATTACCAATATATTCTTCAAATAAAAATGTTTTTTATAATTGAACCAATCTCGAGTGCTATTTAACCTTATTTTTTGTGCCTGTGAGCAAATTTCTTTTTCTTTCAATGTATTAATTAATATATAAAAATTAACTGAGTTTCAAAAGTGACTCTGATGTTCTGAAATGTATTTTGGTCTAAGTATGAAGCTGCAATTTTTTAATGTAATCTTATAGGGATAGAATTACCTAGGACGAAATTTGGTTCTGATGGCATCCTGTTGTGTTTCTGCAGTCACAATTAAACAATTCCACATCCAGCTAATTACATTACATCGGCTACACAGACAGGGGATTTTTTTTTACTATTTTCTTGGAGTCAAACTGGCTTGGTAATGATACTAATTCACTAGGCAGGGAGGCCTTAGTGCTGAATATGTTCTCCAGGTATTCTTAAGATAGTTTTCAGCTGATACTAAGAGAATACTTACCTAGGGTAAAGAACAATAGCTCCAGTTTTTCGTTTTCTCAGTATCCCACAGTGCTCATCTGCAGAACATTTCTTGAATTCAGTTCAGATTCAAAACTAGGTAAAGAACCAGTCGGAAGATACCAGTAATTAGTGAAATATATAGATAAATTTTTTAACTTTATATTTTTTCAAATAAGAAGCATGAATGATATTAATATATCAAAAAGAAGAGTGAAATTAAATTTGTTTTATTGCTTATATCACATACATGTACATTTGATATCCACCAGTTGATTTTTAAATTAAATACTGCATTCGCCAGGCATGGTGGTGCATGCCTGTAATCCCAGCACTTGGGAAACTGAGACAGGAGTATTGCCGCAAGTTCAAAGCCAGCCTGAGCTACATAGTGAGTTCAAGACCATGAGTGTGTGTGTGTGTGTGTGTGTGTGTGTGCGCGCCTGCACCTCAATATGGAAGTACAAGGTTATGATATCTAAATGATTGTCAATGAAGATTCAAAAAGAAACAAAGATTATCCCACAAGCCTCCTCTCCAAAGCATCTTAATTTCACAACATAACTTCACTGTCACACATTCTCTGAGATTCTCCATTTGAAATTTTGAATGACTAGAAAACAATCTGGTTAGACTAATTTGGAGGACTTGACTACCGCTGATTTAATCAGCTGAGTAGGCTATAGATGGAGTACTAGCAAAATCTTTGCAGATACTTTAAACACATTTGAATTTAGAGTGAAAAAGGAACATGTGAATTTAGAGTGAAGGGACAGCTATTACCACTGTGCAAAAGACAGATTTAAATATTTGTTCAATATCTACTTGCCCATAGAAGGATTTGTTTTTTTCATTTCATAAGAAAATGTTTTTCTCTTTGCCAAAGTTTATCTGAAATGTTCAGTTATATTTGTGGAGATCAAACTCAGTGTAAAATAGCCAAAATGAATTGGTCATCAGAATATACCAACTGCCAAATTAGATCAACCATACATAACTGCATCAAAGAATTTAGAACTGAAAATAAATACCTGGCTTATATTCATAAAAGATATATTTATAGATAGAATCCATTTTATTTTCCCTAATATGAGCTACAAGAGATCTCAATACTATATTTTTAATGCAACTGCAGATCCTGCTTTCTAAATAGCATGGTTCATCTTTCATCTCCAGAAACATCTTTTCATTAAAAGTGTGAATTTCAAGATAAGAATGATGCACGATCTCCTAGAGCAGTGCTGCACTTAATCTCTTTGTGTTTACCTCTGGGTTCCTGCTGCACATTTGTTTGTTTCCTCTATAATATTGTTCTACAGTGGTGTTAACACCTTGCAGCCTTCTCCATAGGGCTGAAACTGTGATTTCTATTGAAAGTTTTATTCTGTGTATCTAGTGCAGTCTATCCGTCTTCAAGAAAGTTCTCATAATTTTCTATACGAAACTTCCTGGCTTTTCAGCACTGTTAAGATCTCTCTGCATCAGAGCCTATGTCTGTTTCTGTGTCTCTGGTGTGTGTGTGTGTATGTGTATGTGTGTGGATATGGGTATGTGTGTGTGTGTGTGTGTGTGTGTGTGTGTGGGTGTGTGTCTTCCTGCATGACATAAATACACACTTGGGCATTTTCACTTGGGATATAAGAAAGGTTGAAAAAACAGGGCCTTGTCTGTACTTAACTTGAACTATTTTATTATTATCATGATAATATAACATAACAAATAATCACAAATTGCAGCAGCATGGACAACAAATACTCCTTTCTGCATGTGTGTATGGGTTAACTGGATGATTTTGCTTTATGGGCCTGGCTTGATTGATCTTGGTTTAGACTGCTCCTTGGTCTTTGGTCAACTAGTAAGCGAATTGTGTGAGACTTGGTGTCTATTATTTTCCATAAATCTATCACACTCTAACAAACAAGGCCAGAAATAATCTCATGCAGATAACATGGAGAGAAGATATATGAAAACATGCAAGCACTATTTCAAACCCATCTTTGATTTAAGTTTGTAGGTACTACATAGACTTTGCATTTAGCATCAATAATATAAAGAAAATATTTGGGGAATTTTGATAACAAACAAAGAATTAAATGTAAATGTTAACAAATATTTTAAGTATGAAAGGAACTGTTGATGTATGTTTGATGAAATATACAAACCTGAACATCTAATATGTTAAGAATAGCATATCTTTTTGATCTAGGTTTCATTCTTATGAATACTTATTTTTATCAATTAAGTTTAAGAAAAATATAGAGAAAATACAACAGTTTAACCAGAAAAACTTATCTAAACCTTATGTGTAATTTATTAAACAACAAAAATAATGTACACAATAGTTGTTTAATTTTAATTAAATAAATTATGGTATGTGAATTGTAAAAGACTCTGAAAAAACAAAATTTTCCATTGTGACCCTTGAAAGATTTTCTGCTCACTGTTTTATCTACCTGTCTTGTTACAGTGAAAATGGACAAGGAATGATTGGTATCCTGTGACCACAGTCTTACTTTCCTGACCAACATAGCACAATTTGACTTATAAAAAATTTTTATACTCCACACTTTCCAGAAAAGCTCATCTTGAATATTTTCTCAAATTGATACATTTAATAAAGTTCCAAACTAATATCTCTACTTTTTTCTTTCAATTTTCACATAAAAAAGTATCTCTTTTCATTGCTATTGTAGAAGACATATAATCGTATTAAAGACTCGTCAAGTCATTGCTGAGAAATTATGATCACACATATGAAAAGTATATACAAAATGAAATATAAAATGTATGATCCCATTTTATTTTAAAATGAGTTTTTATCAAGACTTAAATATATAAAATATATGTTCACACATGTATATATAGGTATAAGACAGATATATACAAGACTAAATATGGAAAATAGAACAATTATTATATTAGGTTGCTGACAGGCAATTTTTTCATTTTGCATTTGTGGAATTTCTAAATTTTCTCAGGTATTTTGGTTTGTGCATTTTGAAAGAATGTGAGGACATTTACAGTGCTTTCTAATCACATAGATGTAAAGATATATTCCAGATTCATAGAGTAAAATATTTTTATTTTAAATATTTACTTATCCTACCCTAGTAAGTTTTTAAATTCATATATATATTGATGATTATGCTCAAGTAGATGTCTCAGGGGTAATTTAGAAATAAGCGAGTAGCTTAAAGTACTACAAATTAAACATGAAAAGAATTAAATAATCAGAAATGTTTTAAGTATTGTGCCACACTAATTATAATACTTAATTCCCCAAAGCTTTAGAATTAAGCCCAAATATCTGGTGCATGATTATGATTTCTATTTGCTATCTGACTTACAACAGAATATTAAAAGTCTATCCTGTTTTATTCAAGTGATAGAAGAAAATACTGTTATTGTATTTCTCAAGAACCATTCTCACCATTGTATGTAGTTTTCAGAATCAGTATAGAGATTCCCTAAAAGCTAAAAATACACACTCTCTTTGACCCAGCTATTGCCCTTGTAGGTATCTTCTCAAAAGAATAAAAGACATCATACTACAGTGATATATACATACCTATGTGTATAGCAATGCAATATATAGTAGCTAAATCATGGGAAAATCCTATATGTTCATTGACAGATAAATGGATAAAGAAAATGTGGCTTATACAAAATAAAGTCAAACTCTACCATAAAGAAGGATAAATTGGGTCATTTTTAGGAAAATGGATACACCTTGAGATCATAACGTTAAGTGAAGTAACTCAGACACACAAGCTTAAATACAGTATTGCATGCTTTCTTTCACGTGAAAAATTTTATGTATTTCAAAATAAAAGACAGAGGATGAGAGAGAGAGACAGAGACAGAGAGACAGAGAGAGAAAGAGAGACAGAGAGAGACAGAGAGAGAGAGTAGAGAGAATTGTTTTAACCCAACAAGGACAATGTATCTAACAGTTACCTTCGTACAATTGTCTTACAAGTTTTATAAGGCCTTTGGCCTATTCACCTGGTTTTTAATCTGTATATATGATAATTAACTTTATAAGGTCTTATGAGATGAATAGTTGCATCTGATGATGGAAAAATAAAAAAGATTGGAGGGAAGGGAGTAAAGAATTGAAATGTGTAATGTATGTATGCCAGTTTCCTACAGTGAGTATAATCATTATGTACTGAAAACATGTGCCAATAAAAGCTTTTTAAAAATGACAAAAGCTATATTCTAAATAGTGGACAAAGCCACATGAAAAGCAGTGATAATTTTCAAATAAATCCATTCTTATATAATGTATTACAGACTGACTCATATCAGATGCAAAATAATGCATTAATAAAATGTCTAAAATCTCAAACCATTAATTGACAGTATCATACAAAGCCATACTTCTCCAGTGCTTTACAGCCCAAATGAATGTATGCATAAAAGAAAAAACTTTACTTTCATATATGAAAACACAATAGTGTATTATTAGGATTAAACATTTTTAACTATCTGTAAGCACTCACAAATTTACTAGTAATGGAATAATATGAGAGTAGTAATTTGCAGTAACTCTCAGCAGGACAAGAGTACAACGTGAGCCAGTCACCCTGAATCAATAACATATCCAGCAAAGCACATATTGCAACGTAAGGAAGGAGAAACAGAGAATGAATTCCTGGGGAACATAGTAATGAATCTATTTGACAACACTGTCAAAGAGAATTTTTAAATTGATGAACATGTTCTATATCTGTCCTGTCAAATACAGTGGCCACTGGTCACATATGGCTGATGAAAGCTTGAATTATGACTTGTATAAGGGAGGAGCAGAATGTTTAAATATTTAAAATTGTTTTAAAATCTAGGTTGTAATGTGTTTATGAGAGTAACTGCCAGATAGGGTAGCTCTATAACTATACTGCAATCAATCAGAATCTGTACTCCCATGTACATCTATTCCTCTAATGTAAGGGGAAATTGGATTTAAAAGTAAATTAATCAGTGTAATTCATTTCTTTTACTGTAGTTCTATTTTGAAATCATGCTAGTTATTTGAAAAGATCTTTGCCTGCTTTTTAAAATAACTTGGAGTGCCACGGATATAGTTCAGCAGCAATGCGCCTGCCTGGCAAGCGCAAAGTCCTGAGTTTTATTCCTGGTACAAAAAACAAAACAAAACAAAAAAACTTGAAGCTTTAAAATTGGAGAATCAAAGTGCAGCTAATGCAGCTAGGGAACTCAGACAACTGGATACACATGAGATAAAAAATGTCAGGATCCAAAATGTACAACAGATATTAAGAAAGTAAAAGGGGAAAAACTGCTCAAAAGGAAAGAGCAGCTGGGATGAGGGAAAGGAAAAAAGAAAGAAGGGAATATACAAGATAGATAATTATACTATAAATCTGTTAATTCAGCAAAAAGAACAGTTTGTGCTTTCATTATTTGATCATTTTTCAAGCCTATATCTTGTAACCTGAGCAACTACTTTGAAGATAACAATATGCAATATATTAACCATTGTTAGTCTCCTATTATGTTGTTTTGAAATTCTGTGTCATTTTTTGTTCTTTTTCCGTTTAAAAGAATGTCAGTATCAATAAATGTGACCATAGTGCACTTATTCTTTATACGGTTACACTGTTGTTGAACTTTGAGAATCTTCTAAATATGTTTATTCCCCTAGCAATATTTGAATACTATATTGTAAACTATTTGAGTTGAAGACTTAAATTGTTACTCTTGTGTACTCTTTTTATTATCATTTAGCACACTTGGTGCAGTCCAGGCTACAGAGCTCTGCTCAAGTAAAATGCCTATTTATTGTTAGTACACAGGGATCCTCATGACCAAAGTGACATGAAACTAGAAACAAAGTGGACTTACTGTTGCTGTGTTTGAACTTATAAATTGAAACGTATTTAAAATGTTTTCTAAACAAGTAGTCACCTTACACTCAGCAGATTTACTCCACCTTGAGGGGGACAAGAAGAGTAGGAAATCTGGGACAGGTTATTCTCTCACCTAAGCCAAAAACTGATTTTTAAAATTCTGGTAAAATACTCAGAACTGGTATGTGTGGATTATAAGGTAAATCTAATTTTAGCTGTTTGAAGAAACTCTGTATAACTTTCTGCAATGATTGAACTTATATTCTCTGTATAACTTTCTGCAATGACCGAACTAATTTATATTCTCACCAAAAGTGTGCCAGTGTTGCCTTTTCTCTATATCCTTCCTCACCAACACTACTTATCTTTTTCTCTTTATACTGTCCCATGTTCAATTCAAGTCACTAACTTTCCTCTGGCTAACAGGGCTCCTGCACCAAAAAAAAAAAAAAGAAAAAAATCAGATAATTTTCTTTCATTATATCAAGTCAATTGAGAAAACTGTATTTCATTTTCAATTATTATTGAAATATTAATGTATTATGTACAGCAATAGAGTCAAAATCCTACCAATTCAAAACAATCTCATCTCCACATTTAATTGCTCCCCTAAATTGGGGGAAGTTTTCTCCTCTAAACAGAGAGGACAGTTATAATTATTTTACCCAGTCACTATAAAGTGAAATACAAAATGCTTGGCATACAGAAGGGGCTCAATAAAATACCAGCTTCATTTTCTAAACAATCTTTCCAGAACTTAGTAATACTGAAATTTTATCTTCAGTCTAGTTTTAACTAGCATAACTGTAATCACCAACCCAAAGAAAACATCAGTAATAAGGTTTAGAATTAGGTTATGGAGCAAATCTGTTCATTCTGCTCCACTTTCTCAAAACTATTTTGAAAATTTCCAATGATACTTTATATGTTTGCTTTAATAATTCAGTCTTGTTTCTAGGTTGTAAGGTTCAGGAATCCAATCTCTTAGCATAAACATTAGCTTCTAAACTTGCATTGACATTTGGTTGCTATAATTTTCTTTTTCTGCTATTCAAGATAACAAAATTGCATATTACTGTATATTCCAATAAAAATAGGCATGACACCTCAGAAGAATGCATATGTAACTTCCTCATGCCAAGCATGTTAGGATGTTCCTAGCTCAATGCTTCTCAGGATCAAAGGGCCATAAACTTCACTGGGAATCATAGGTTGCTACCAGTTCAGAGTTTGATTGTTTACCAGAACTGATCTGGAATTCCAGAAATGAAATTTTCCAAGAAATATTTAATGGGGGAAAGAGTCCAACTGACTGAACTTACACAAAATGACTCTGTAAAAGAAATTCAATTTGATAATGCACATGAGAAAACATAACTACAAAGAAAGCCAAATAGTTTCATTATCTAGCCTGTCTCTTGAGTTAACAAATAAAAAAATTTTTTTCCTGAGAAATATAAGATCAAACTATAGTTGCTTGGTGTTCTGTGATATTTTAAACAAAGGCAGGTCTGGCAGGACCTTTCTAAAGGTACAGTTATTCTCACTCTAGTGATTATTTAGTCTTTTACGCTGGCTTAAAAACAGCATAGAGGTAGACATGTATCTATTGTATTGCAGTTTTTTAAAATTTTCTTTCTCACATATACAGTATATGACAGGAGGGTAACTTTGATAATAAAGGAGACAAAGTTCAATATGTTGCAGTAGAATCACATCGTAATTTAGAGAGTAAGGGGGGAAATGATGAATTTTGTTCTGTACCTGGCTTTTACTTCAGAGGAAAAAATGATCCATTGTGCAGATCTACTTAAAATATAGGTTTTCAAAGGCAGTTCTGTGTGCATGGAACCTATTAGAATTGTAAAACACTCCCAGAAGTGTGTCACCTTAGCTGCCACAGGCTCATTTCAAACCCTTCATTCCACATTCTGAGACAGCTAAATAACACATTAAAAATCATTATAAATTGTTTAGAGTATGACCTAGATAGAAGATATAACCTCTTCTCAGTTATCTATGAAACTTATACATTTATAATAAAATTGATAGAGTATTTTATTAAATGAATTTAAAAATGTCTTGGCAAAATGTATTAAATGTGTTTATAAATCAGATAAAATACTTAGCCTGTGAATACAGTTATATGATAAACACATTATTAATAGGAAATGGAAACGAGTAGCTGCATAAATTAATCATAGCTTATTGGAGGAACTGATAATCATATCGAGACTAATAAGATTTGCCTAAGAATTACTTTGCTTAGATTGCTAGAATAAACAATGATGAAATGACTTCCATGATCTCAGCACTGATCTGTGTATTCCTATTATTCTCACGTTTGTGCAATAAATAGTCCCTATGTGGATGACAATTTTAGTGAATATGAGGACTGAAATAATGTATGTGTCTAGGATGTCATTGTAGTGCTGTCACACAGCTCAAAGAGGTTTACTCTGAGAATTAATAACCCACCAACAGAAGTTCTTAAATACTATATAAGGGTCACTTCAAACATCTCATTTTTAGAGTGCTGTGAATAAAATGTGGAGGAACAAATATTTAACATTTTCCCATTGCATAGTAATTCAGATTGGTTCCTTCACACTTTTCATAATTCAATAAAGACCACAGGTAGTTTAAATCAAAAGATGGTGCCATGTTTAAATGTTCGTATGTGGATATTTCTAATATAGACATGTCTGCCTATGCCAATAGAAGCTAATATTGGAAAGAAACTTTCTATTTAGGCAAAACAGATGGAATAAGTAACCTAAATGTTTCTGGACAAGGACTGCTAGACATAAATTTTAAAACATAGTATAATTTTAGAAAAGAACCCTGAATATATAATTTGATTTCTCAGTTATGGTGTAAAAGTCAGAGACAGTTTCCCTTGTATTTTCAATAGCATTTGTATTCCCACTGTCATATCAGGAGTTATCTCTAGTAATTAGCCAGTCATTAAGGCACTCAGAGAATTAATCTAATAACCACCAATCCTCCAACTTTCTCATCTCAAAGCCTACTCCGCCTCTATGTCTAGATAATTAGTAAATCTACTGTAACCCTGTTTCTCCATTTAGAATTTGGAGAGAGCTCAACAATTTCCCTGTCTCATCGTCAAAAGCATATCTGTGTTATAAGATTTCACAGTGACCTGCACTTGTACAACTACTGAGTCTTTCAATTATCTGTCAAACAATATTTCATTTGATTCTGTTTATTAGACAGAGTGATCGTGCTTTCTACTTGCTTACAGCGGACTTGTGTTAGTGCTCACCTGTTAAAATTATTACTAGGGCCCCATATGAACTTTAAGAAGTACCCTGATTTGTATAAGAACTTCATGGTCATTTCATGATTGAGTGAGAGCATAGAGATTATTCTTCCATTTTACAGTGATGAAATTTAAGATACAAAGTTATTTAGTTTATTAGTTTTAGTAACACTTTAACCTACCAGATAACTTTCTGCTTATGTTCATGCAAGCTTTTTTGTTAGGAAACATAAATGTACAATAATGTAACAATAATAGTAATAATAATCCACTATGGTGGTTAAAATACATAAGATATTATCTATCTCCATTCCAGACTTAATAATTTGAATATGCACGATAAAAGCTGCAAAATTTCTGACAGTACCAATGGCCTAATTAACATCTGATTTTTGTGAACAGCGTGTTGGTGAAAGGTATGTATTGGCAGGAAGGAAAATAGTGCTTGTCTTTCAGGGGAGTCAAAACTGTATTTGTTTTACTTGAGTAAAAACACTGTAACCTACATGATTTCCCTTGTAAAATTTAATTCACCAGAGAAAAGTGAACTATTCACCCTTAATAATGCTGTATAAATTTATCATAATGATGTGTGATATAAACCTATATAATCATAGAATATTTGTGACCAGGGACATAAAAATCTTAGACAAAATCTCATTAAACTCTTCATTTTAAAAATGAGGTAACTATGTCAGAGAAGTCACATCCTATTATCTGGGAGCAGAGAAGTATAAAAATACTACACATACCACATTTAAAATAGAAAAACGCTGGGCCTGGAGGTGCAGCTCTATGGTAAAACACTTGCCCATCACGCATAAGGCCTGCATTCCATCCCTAACAGGTTTCAGTATTTGACAAACCTTTTCTTCCAAAGCAAGTTTCTGCATATATATTAAGAAGGTTTGTTTATAATTGCTGATATATAGGTATACTTTATAATATTTTAAATATTAAATCATTCATTTTATTCAATAATCTCATGTAACTTTAGCATGGTTTGAGCAAGGAGTAATGATGGAGATGTTAATAAGAATTTGGTAACAGCAAATATTACTGTTTGCAAAAATAGTTCTGCCTATTTACTTAAGATCTCTGTGTAAATAATAAAAGTGGCTAGATATGATAGATGTGGTAGAGATAGGCCAGTGACAGATATTCTTATTTGTTTAGGTGACCATTGCTTAAGAAAACAAATAGAACGATCTTCAAACCAAAGATATATATTCAGGGAATTAGATGGGATTAGATGATTAAGGAATAGAAGACGTAGTCCTAAAGGAAGAAGTAAAGGGCAATAAAACATGAATTGTGCTTCTACTTAGTTGAGTCATCTGGCTCTCAATAGCACTGGAGAGAAAATTAATCTTCCTTTATATTTCAACTTAAATATTTTTCTAGAAAAATTCTACATGTCTAAGTTGTGTGATTTTTTAATGTTCAAGAGCTATGGCTGAGAAAATTCAGAACTGCTTTTGTGAATGTTGCACATTTAGATTTCTTCCTAAAGCTTCTGTACTTTAAGGTTTGTATTTTCTCCTTCTGTGTGGGAAGTACTGTGTGTCTAACTTTGAGATACTTGCTTTTAAGGATAATTTTATAAGAAATTGCTTCAAATATCTGGAAAAATGAAAACTTTAGCATTTTGCTTATGAAAAATGTAACTGAGAATGTGGTTTATTATCTTTTGCTCTAAAGGTCAAACTAATTGTTAATTTACATCTACTTTTTCAAATTTTATTCTCTTTAGCTGAAATGTGTTTTCCTCCATAATTCCCCCCAAGAGCTTCATACATGTATTCTATTTATCACAAACAAACATGTGCCTGCTAAATGTAATAGTTTCTGTGACTTCCCAAAACTAACTCAGTATCCAACCACAACTCTTTCATATCTAAATTAGTTTTTTATTTTGCTCAATTAGTTTTTGCTTTTTAACACAAAGCACAGTCCAGTTTTTCACAACAAAAGCAAAATTAGATAAAGGTATTGAAATTCTTATAAAATATAAATAATGAATTTGGTAAAAATCCTAAAAACCAAATTGGCTCTCTTCCTCACTCCACTTTCTTTGCATTCATCAGCCAAGGAGACCTGGACTGCAGTCAGGTCCACCTGCCTCTAAGGCCGTGAAGGCTTAATCAGGAATAACGGTTTGGACTGAGGATATTAACAGCATGTTGTGTTTCAAATGAAGCTTTTGCTTGAAAAGATTAGCTTCAGTGTAACTCAAGTTGAAAATTTTAAAAGAAGAAAGATGAGAAGTAGTGTAGACAAGAAACAACAGATTTTAGAACACTAGCGAAATATCTAACTTAGATTCAATGAGCATTTATCACATATATGAAACGCTTATTCTAAGGACTTTAATATATTATATCATTTGTTCATGGAAAAAACCCTTGTGCCATCATCTCCATTATAACAATGTGAAAACTGAAACGAAAACAGTTTAACCTAACCCTTCAACACACATGTCCAAAGTTTTTTGGACAGTCATAAAAGATAATTCATACTCAACCTGCCCATATCTGGACTCACGTTCCCCCTCTCTGCACTTGATTCAGCAATCCTTCTGTATTTTTTCCCAAGAGCAGAGTAGCACCCCTTATCATATTATTCAAACAAAATAATTAAGAAAACATTCTTGTCAATTTTATATCTACAAAATCAAACATCTATTTTGTTATGAAATTTTGTTTTTCCTTTTTTTCATAAATTGAAAAAATTAAAATTTTAAAAATAAAACTAATCAAAATCAAACTTATCACTACATATTGTTGATCTGACTTTCTAACTAACTAAATACATTCAAAACTGACCTCTGTGTTAAACCATCTGTGGGTGCTGCTTTTGCTCAATATCTGCAGAAATCTACATGTAAAAACTAGCTTTAAATTTTGCCTGAAGTACTGCTGTCCATGAGTGGAAGAAAGTGTCATTTTATTTTCTGCACCACTGGGTATTTCTCTCACACACTTTCTCTTGCATTTAAGGGTTTAATCACACACACACACACACACACACACACACACACACACACACACATTTCTCATGAAAATTAACCTTATAAAATCATTCTTCAGAACTGATACCCTGTACTTACAGAGTCTCAGTTTGGACTCAAGTGAGAGGGTTTTGAATATGAGAGCATAATAACTTGATCCTTAATATAGCACTTTAGGATGGAATATTGAAAGAATTGATTTATAGAAAAAAGCCTTTCTCTTTGACTCAAAAGTCTGGAGAAAATTCCTAGAATAGAGGGACATTGTATGATTGATGTCTGTTTTATATAACCATATTGATGTCATTGAAAAACCAGCAGACCACACAAGAAAGTGCTCTTGAGTGTGCTACCGATGCTGCTGAAGGTTTTTCATAACTCGGTTTCCTGCTCCCAGTTCCTCATGACTTTGCCATCTCAGGTTTGCCACAGTCAAGAGCAGTAAGAATGGACTCTATCTAGGTACCTTAAAATATCATTGTAGCACTTAGAATCCTGCTTCTCACAAGCCAAGGCTAAATATTTTTACAAGGTTCAGAACATTTTTCTTGAAGAAGTAAATCTCTGTGATGGGCAGGAGAGGACAGAAAAGTAAAACAGCTCACAGAAGCTTCTCCGGTCTCATTCCCTTCAATCTATTCCTCTCTCCAGGTGATGGAAATCTCCCAGCAAGTTAAAAACATTGTCAATATATAGTTAGCCAATTCTTTGTTGTATTCTCTTTTTTAAAAATCGACTGTATTATTTAAGAGCAGCTTTAGATACATAGAATAGTTGAGTGGGAGGTATAGAAGATCCCTGTACCCAGTTTTCTTGTAAAGGCACATCTTCCCGTTATCATCCAACACTAGAATGGGATATTTGCTATAATCCAGTTGTTAGATCTACAGTGACAGAGCTATATTATCTAAAATTCATGTTTTACATTAGGGTCCAGTCTTGGTATGCACATTCTATGGGCTTTGACAGACACGTAACAACATGTATGCACCACTATAAAATGATACACAATATTTTCACTGCCCTAAAAATCCTCTGTGCTACATTTTGTTCTCCCCTCATCTCTAACCCAGATACCCACTGACCTTTTAACTATTTCAGCAGTTTTTCTTTTGCAGAATATAATACGGTTGGTATCACACAGCAAGTTGCTTTTGTCATGCTGGCTTTGTTCACTTACTAATGTACACATAAGATTGCTCATATCTTTTCATGATATTGTTTTCTTTGTTCTTTATTTTCTCTTTATTGTGTTTTAGAGAGTTCCCCAATCATTACCTAGGTCATGTCCACTATGCTTGTCATAATAATTGTCTTCTTTTTACCATTACAGGGCTTCAGCTCCTTTTTATTCTCTTTCTTCATCATTCTTCACAGACTAGTACTTCTTGCAGAATAACCAGTCCTTGAATAGTACAGCACTTACATATTTTACCAAGGTTATGCAGCCAATTTGACAAATATGCTAAATTTTCTAGCATATTTTGCTACATACATAATAAAAATACATTATTTAAATTAATTAATGATTAAACCTGAGCACATTGTTCCTTTGATTCTATTTGATCAAAACAAACACAAATTTTGTTGTCTCTTTGACAGGAAAGTAAATTCCAAATGTTTCTGTGGGACATGTGAAAATGTACTTATTGTGAACTCAGCAAAACTGAAAGCATGAAGTATTTACAAGGAGGAGTCTGAAGAAAGAAAAAGGAAAGACTCACTCATTGGAAGCATAAACTGACAAAACAGTGTCTAGGAAGAGCAGATCATGTTAAAGTGATAAATTTGTAAATGGATAAAATTAAAGCACTAATCCCCGTGATTCCAAAGAATAGGGTACTTCCTGCTGATAACACTGCTTTCTTTGAGAATAAAAAGTTACAAATGTGTCAGACATGTCACAACACACCCGTGATTACATCACTCCAGAGAATCAGGCAAAAGAATTAAGAATTTAAGTCCAGCCTGAGCTATACAGCAAGTGCAAGGCCAATCTGAAGTGCAGAGTAAGACCGTGTCTCAAAAAAAAAAAAAAAAAAAAATTAAAATTAAAAAAAAAAAATAAAACCCTAAAACAAGTTACAGACTGTGAACTCTTATCTATACCTTTATACAAACTGTTAATTTTGAAATGATTCAATAGTAAGCAAAGTTACACTTGGCTCAACTGAAACCTTGCATAAATCAACCTGGGTTTCTTTATATAATGTCAGAGTAGCAGTCCTCAGTAGTATCACAGAGTTTCTGGCTTAAACAAATAAATTGACCTAATATCAGAAAACAGCAAACATGTACCTTTGAGATGTCTTAGAAACATAGCCACATTAGTTTAAAATATACTTTCTTTGTCTTAAAAAAAGAAAGCATTTAACTCAGTAATGAATCAATCTAAATGTTTTCAGTTGGGTATTTTTATGCAATGGTTGACAAACAGATCATTGTATTCTGTGGTTTATTTTTCCCTATCACAATGTCAAAATATTTGTACAAAGTATTTTGTGTCATGCTCCTTGGTGGAATCTTGTTTGTATCACAGTTTTGAAAGTTGAACATACTACATTTAACATCTATTCTCAGCTCCCATTTCTCTTGATGGACAGGTCAGTTCAGAGGTTTGTGATTACCTTGGGCAAATGGACAAGAAATACATACAAATCACTGCTTTCTTCTAATTAAAGTTAAACTTGTGAGACAAAGTACAAGTGAAGTAATTCTTTGTTCCTGACTTCATTCTCATAGTGAATAATTGGAAGTAATTTCATTGAAATTTGAACATTTAATCTTTACAATTAAAACAAAATATTGTCATATGTTACTTTTTTCTTCTGCTTACCAAGGAGAAGTTTAGCAACAAGCTAAAGAAAAAAATGTAGACAGTTGACCTACATAATATGGGCGGTTTTTTTACACTACCAAAAAAACTGAATCTCATGCTCGACCTGTAATTCATTTTGACTGCAAGGTCAGATTCTTGGCTGTATTACCTGACTCCGGTGCATAACAGGTACTTCATTCTTGCTAAATGACTACACTTATATAGCAGGTTCCGAAGCAGAGTTCACAATCACCTTCACTAAAGCAAAATATTTCACCATCACTGTTAAGAGTGCCATTCAGTATATCCATCAACTGCACTCCAGTATGTCCTGGCAGCAGTTCAGACCATTCGATCTGCAAAGGCCTGAGAGCCCACTTGAGGCCCACCGAATCACTCTGTACTGTAATAATCACATCTAGCTTTGGCACTCAGTCCCATCTCATCCTCCCCAAATGAACAAATAAAACGATGGGGGGAAAATGTTTCTTGGCAACAGCTTCAACTTAAACGGTGACAACAGCTGGTTCAGCAGATGTTATTCATATGATGTAACACCTGTGCTCTTGACGATAGAATTTTTACTAAATCCATACTGTTAGGTGTCCTAAAAACTACTTTAATAGAATTGTGTGAGCCAAAAATAGGAAATATTGGCTAAAACAAAAATATCAATGACATTAAAGAAATGATACTCACCCTTGCACTTTTAATAACCATGTACTTCCAGATTTTAACACCTTTTATAAACTTGCAATCACATCCAGAAGGACAATCAGTTCCACCCCACTGTCTTGCTAATGTAGAAATGGTTTAAATAAAAAGAATGCTATTCAACAAAATGAATGCATAATCTTAAACCAGGGTAATTTTCAAGCTTTCTTCTGCTTCAAATAATTTTTTAAGTGTAATGTCCTTCTATTCTACAAGTAGATTTCATCCTGGGAAATCAAATTACTCAACAAGTACCAATTAAGCTTTAGAGTTGCTAATATAAATGTGTGAATAGGTTGGTAATAAATACAGTGTTACTACAAACATTGGTATATTTTATCATTTGAAAGAATTGAAATTCTATATTAAGATGTTTTCTTACCTTTTTTATACATTTAGGATAACTAAGTGTTCTTTGAAGGATTGCAATTTTACTGCTGTGTCATTTCTTTCTGTCTTCCTGGTTATTTTCTTTGTGTTGAAGTAAAATTAATGTGATATTAGTGAAACTTTTCAATGGTGTGTCTCTTTCCCATTTTTGGACTTTTAGTCTTTTAACCTACCAATGCTATTCCTCTATGTTTGATATGAACTTTTGAAAAGGAGTATACTAGATGGATTGTATTCTGTTGCTGTTGTTTTTGCTTGTTTGTTTTGGATAAGTCACTCTCTAAATATGATTTATTTTTATTCATTTATTTTTATTGAAATAACAATTGATTCTCAACTTTTGCACAAACCCAATTCTTAGAAATATCTTTTATGTATGAATGCATGTTATTTTTAAAATTTTTCTTATTGAACTTATATAAATCTATGCTGTTTTTCCTTTTTATTTTTAACTGCTATTTTTACTAGTACATATTAGAAGTACATAATGATTACCTTCAACTTGGGAAGTTGATACATGTACATAGCACATCTCAATTCTTTTTACTTCCCTTTTCCTGCCCTTTGCTTCTTCATTTCCCCTTCCTCCTTCCATCATTTATTCTCCCTACTTGCAAAAAATCAAACCCCCTGTTTTTTACTACCTCTCTTTTTTTTCTTGATTTATTTACACTTTAGATTCCTCATATAAGAGAAATCATGGGATATTTATTTGTGTATTTCATTTATTTCACTTAACACTTGCATCTCAAGACGCATACATTTTTCCGCCAATGACTCAAAATGATGGCCCTTTATTATAGAGTAGAAACCATGTAAATTTAAGGTGTACAATGTGATGTACATCTACACATACATATAGTAAGTGAACAAGCTGTTTAATATGCCTGTGATATGTTACTTTTGTTTGTGTTTGTAAGTGGTGTAAACACTTCTGGTCTACTTGGCAAAATTCAGGTAGAAATATAGTATTATTGCCGGGCGTGGTGGCACACACCTTTAATCTCAGCACTTGGGAGGCTGAGGTAGGAGGAGCGTTGTGAGTTCGAGGCCGGCTTGGGCTACAATGCGAGTGCAAGACTGGCCTGAGCTACACAGTGCGACACTGCCTCAAAAAACCAGGGCCGAGAGTTTGGCTGAGTGACTTAAGCACCTGTCTGACAGGTGCGAGGTTGTGAGTTCAATCTCTGGTGCCACAAAAAAAAAGAAAAGAAAAGAAAAGAAAAAGAAAAAAGAAATATAGTATTATTAGCTATAGACTTCATGCTCTACAGTAAATACTGTTATGCCTTGTGTCCCTCCAAATCCTCATGTGGTCATTGGTGAGGGTTTCAGAGGCAGCTGGATCTAGGGTATGTGATGCTGAGATTAAGTGTGTGATGCTGTGATTGAGGGTGCATTATTACTAAATTAGTCCACTGGTTTGGCATAGTTCTGGGTGTGGACAATGGGAAGGTTCACCCTTGGTGTGGGTGTCTCTACTCAAAGGACAGGTAGCCTGGATGAATATAAAGGGATAGAAAGAAGGCAACCTGGCTGCTGCTTCTTTGTAACTTCACTGCTTTGTTGCCTTCTGCCTGCCAAGGACTGTTTCTCCTCTGTGATGTCTCTCTGCCAAACAATCTTGCCATGGAACCAGCCAACTATGAACTGAAATTTTCACGAACTGTGTGTTACAATACACCTTTCCTCCTTTAACTTTGGGTGTTATGTATTTTGTCTCAGCAATGAGAGAAAAGCAACTAAGACAAATGTTTAAAACTTATTCAGCCTTAATCCCAGCACTCGGGAAGCTGAGGTAGGTGGAGCATTCGTTGTGAGTTTGAGGCTGGCTTGGGCTACAACATGAGCAAGGCAGGCCTGAACTACATGTGCGACTCTGCCTTAAAAAAAAAACAGGGCTGGGAGTTTGGCTCAGTGACTTAAGCACCTGCCTGGCAGGCGTGAGGTTGAGAGTTTGAACTTATTCATCCTATGTAACTAAAACTTTGTACTCTAACTGGCAGCTAGCACTCCAACTCCCTCAGTTTGCTTTCTTCTTGCTAAAAACCATTCCGTTGTTTTCTTGCCTGACTTTGATAAATTTTCATTCCACACAGGCAGAGCATCCAGTGTATTACTTTCTTGTATGCCTTATTTTACTTAATGCCCTATTTATTTCTCTAGGTTTGTACATGGTGTTACAAATGGAACAATTTCCTTCTTTTGAAGATTGATTAAGATTATATATATATATAATTATATATATATAATTTATACTATACTATTATATACACTATAACATCTTTTCCATTTATCCATCAATGGACCCATATATCATTTCCATAATGAACTATGATAAATAATGCTGTAGTGCACTTGAGAGTAGAAATCTCTCTTTGAGATACAGATCTCATTATGCTGTCCTGCAGTATGATGTTGACTTGAAACATTTATCTGTGGCATATGTCTGTAATCTAGAGAGTCTACTTCTGAGCAGTTAATCAAGAAAAATGAAAGTCTACATACCTACAAGTATCTGAACGTGAATACTCATAGAAGTTTTATATACAGTAACAAAAATTGGAAGCATTCCAAGAGTTCAGTAACATGTTAATGGCTTTAAAAAATCATAAATTATTATGATGAGCTATTACCCAGCAATGTAAAGAATATAGTATTGGTATATTTATGAATACATATGCATCTCAAAACTCTCCTTGGTAAAATAATCTAGATAAGAAGGAATATTGCATGACTCTCATTCTGTAAAATTCTAGAATGCAAACTAATAGATAGTAACAGAAAAAAAAAAAGATTAGCAGTTGCTAAGGAATAGGGAGTAATATGACAGAGTATTGGGAAGGGGATTCTTTTGGAGTTCATAGATTATTTGCAATGTGGAATTAGCTTCATAAGTGTACATATGGCAAAGCATCAAATTTTATTGCTTAAATATGTGTGATTTAATATACATCAATTATACACTTATGACATGCTAACAAAAATAAATTGTAAGGTAAAATTTCAAGTATGTATAGATCAAATTAAAGCAGGTCAGCTTGATGTGTAATAGATGGCACAAGTCTTTTAATACAGAACTAAAAGTTACTATCATTAGATCAACATCAAAACATGAAAATAGCAGCCTTGTGGAATGCCACTAACATTCAGGTAAGGCAGACAGCTGCTGTAAGTCTCAGCAAGAACACCTGAAGCCCCAAGGCTGTTAGTGCAATAGTTGCAAGTTCTAGTGAAAACTTTAAGTTAGTTTCACATCAGTATTGTCATTATACAACTGGAAAGAGCGCACTTTCAATTCTCACCAATCCATTTTTCACTCCTACCCAATTACTAAGCCTTTTGCAGGAAGGATTTATTTTTTTCTTAATCCTGAGCTCAAAGATTTTTCAAAAAATATGCTCTTTATTAGACTTACTATTCCTGAAAACTAAAATTTTAACTTCATAGATAACTATTAACTCCAAATTCCACAAAATTTGAACTTTTATATGAGACTTTCTTTTAAAGAAAAGGTAGGTGTCATTCTTTTGCAGGTTTTTCTGCAGGCACTCATGCTGAAAAAGAACTTCACAAATGAGAAATGACAGAAAGGTGTTTGTAAAAGTCATAGACTGGCCAAACAGCTTCAAAAGATAAGGCCCTAACCCTATTAAAAATTGATTTTAAAGACAGATAATTGGAGATATAGAAGCACCTTCGAATGATAGAACTGCTGTCTTAAACACGTCCCTTCCATCTGTGTATAACAGAGATATATTGATTGCTCCTTACCATCTATATTTTTGATGACCTCTCTGCAACTAACATGATGGCACAGCATCACTCTCAAAGCTCTTCATGCCAACTCATTAAATCAGCAAGAGCACGGCTTCTGGGAGTGGAGATAACTTAACTGAAAAAGACAGGGGCAACTCAGAGACATGACTTCACTATGCTGAAATGTCTGTTACAAAGGCAGATTGACAAATATCCTGAAGAAGTAAAACACAGTGCATCCTTTTATATTACATCTAATGATAATAACTTGCTTGGAAACCTTATGTCCTTGTATTTCCCTTTTCCTCCCTGTGCTTTGAGAAGTTTCTCTAAAAATTATAAAGTATCTGTAGTGCAGAGGTGCTTGCCTATTATCACAGCTACTCAGGAGACTGAGGTAGAAAGATCACAAGTTTGAGCCCAGCCTAAGAAAAGTAGTGAGTTTCCCTTCTCAAAATAAAATAAAAATAAGCTAGGGATGTATCTCAGAGCTCCCTGGTTTTAATTTTTAATCCCCAACAACACACACATACACACAGAGGCACAAAATTATAATGCAAATTAGGACATAAGGCCGCTGAGAAACACAAAGAAACTCAAAACAAGAAATTAAGAATGATAAGGACCAATCTCTGTGGGAAAGAAATTAGAAAACAGAACTAACTCTCATGGACTCAGTGTGATACAACAAACAGCATCCTGTACTTGAATATCTAAGCCTCTAAATTCCATAACTATATTTTTATTATGTTTCTTCAGGCTTTACCTATGAAATGAGAAATGTTTCTACGTTACAAATTATGCTTTCATGCAAATCAAAATAAAATAGATAAGCAATGTTGAGTTTTTAAAATATAAATATTATCATAACAAATATAGAGAATACATTGTTATATATTTAAAATCTTGATACAGTGAAATATAACTATCTCTGTAAATCTCTAGTTATTTATGTAGTAATGAAAATTAAGAATATCTTTCAATTCAAAGAAATAAAATACAAAAACTCACCTTTCAACCATGCCAGACAGTAGTATTCAGTTCTAGAAACACAAACAATTTTAGGTTTTCTGAGTAGACACAAGACTGCCCCACACAGACCCAATATAAGTACATACTATGTAAATTTCATTGATTCATTTTACTGAGGTGATTGTGAAGTCATCCCCATCAAACTGTTATTCTTACTCATTTTTCCTCTCTACAAGGAATCTTTCCTGAAATTAAATGAAGTGCAATGGTAACTCCATTTTTCCTTTTTTTAATGAAATGATTACAAGTAGTTATAAAGCATCTGTGACAGGAAGACATTATTGAGATAGAAAAAAAATGAGACCTAGCTGCTATATTCAAATAGTTAACCACTATTAACAGTAATAATGAAAGCACAACCAAAACAGAAAGATACAAAAAAAGAGTCTCATATGAAAAATATACTATGCTATGCACAAATGCTACATGTATCTCACTTCCTATTACAGCTATTAGCTGAAAATTAAGAGTAGCTAAATCAGTTAATTATTTCTAATTTATGACAATTGAGTTTCAATAATTGAATGCTAAGCTATGAAGTACTAGTCAAGTTCAGCCAGTTAGTAGTCACCTGTTAAATCTCAGAGCAAGTCTTAATAGGCAAAATATTTAATGTTTGAAGGTATTACACAAATCCAGTGTTTTGACAGGATTTGGGTAGACTCCAAGAATTACCTAAAACTCAGTGGGATTACATGTCAGCAGTGAATCAGTGTCTGTCTGTCTCTCTCTCCCCATCCCCGTGTGTGTGTGTGTGTGTGTGTGTGTGTGTGTGTGTGTGTGAATACAGATAACAAGCCTCAGTCTAACCCCTTGCCTAACCATACAGCCCAGCTTTCCAAAATGGGGTCATAGGATCATATATTCCTTGCTTATTCCAGTCTTGCCCATGGTACCTGATAACATGATTTGCTTCGTTTATCACCTCACAGCCTCACAACATTGCTATGATATAGCAGGCAAATGAAGAAAACTCTTAGTAAAATGTAGCAGACAAGATCTAATCAACAGTGCAGAAGAGCCCACCAGCTGCATAATACAAACTCGTCTGCTGTTCTTTGCTCCTGCCAACTCACAGTTCTATCAAACATGATACCACAGGAGAATCCTAATCAAGAATTTCTATGCAGGAGATGCTTAGTGGAAGAAAATCTATTGGGAATATGGTAAGAAGGCAAGACTTGATTTACCT
>RJWM01023244.1:0-32549 GCA_004363535.1 Dasyprocta punctata
TGTCTCCCTAGTGTAAGAAACTGAAAAAGTATATATGATCCAAAATCTATAATAAATACTATGGAAGGGTAAAAAACAGCTCAAAGAGCAAGAGTAATTGGGAAGGGAAAAGGGAAAAAGAGGGAAGGGAAAAGGAAAAGATATAAATCTGTACATATGTATATGTAAGATAACTAAAACAAACATACTGCTGAATGTATTAGTTATTGAGAAAAAATAGTTAATACTCATATGATTAGATCAATTTTACATGTCTATATCTGTTAATGTGAACAACCATTTTGAAGATAATGATACGCAATATCGCAACCATTGTCAAGTTTCTATCATCCTGTTTTGTAAACCTGTAATGTTACTGTTGTGCATTTACTCTAGTTGTTTGTCTCTTTTGCTTTTTGTCTTTCTTATATGTGTCTTTTTTTTCCTCTTAAATAAAAAAAAGATATAACAAAATCAGACAAGATGAAACAGAATAAAACCAAACAAAAGCATTTACTCTAGTCATTTGTCTCTTTTGCTTTTTGTCTTTCTTATATGTGTCTTTTTTTTTCCTCTTAAATAAAAAATAGATATAACAAAATCAGACAAGATGAAACAGAATAAAACCAAACAAAACCAATGAAAATGATACAGGGCTTTAAAACAAGATAATAGGAAATTAACAATGGCTACCAACTTCACAAGGAGATCCACCATAGATGCTATATTGTGTATTGTTATCCTCTAAATAGATGATCAGATTACCAGCTTTAGGCCTGCAAAGTTAATGAAACACAAAACACTACAAACATTAAGTTGTATTTTACTTTAATAGCTATCATCTCAGCCTGTGTTTCTCTGGATCAGCTCGTCACTCATGAGGGGTGGGAGGGACAGGACCTTGGCTCTTCTTGTCTCCCAGCCCATGTGCCAGGAGGGGCTGGCATCTGGTTGTCCTCCCCATGGCCCCCACATGGCACTGACTCACAGGAAGTGACTGGCTTCTTGTTCTGCAAGTGACTGGCTTCTTGTTCTCCTTGTAGCCCGTGAATGGCACCAACTAACAGGAAGTTGCTGGCATCTGGTTGTCCTCCCTGTGGCCCATGCATGGTGCTGACTCATAGGAAATGGCTGGCTTGTTTTCCTCACTGTGGCCCATGAATGTGAGCAGTTTTTTTTTTTTAATGTTATTTACACTATCTCTTGCTTTTTCACTGATCAATCTTACGTTATTCTTTGCATCATCTAGCAACTGCTGGATTGATTACATGTTGTCTCTTGCTAGTTTTAAGAAATCTTTCTTTTGATGATAGCTAACTGCAATCCTGTCTTCTATATCTGAAATTCTGTTCTCACATTGGCTTATCATGCTGGGCATACTTTCAGTGGAATTTTTAATCTCCTAGATATCTATTTGTATCTGCTTCATGGATTCCATTTCTTTCCTATGTTGGGTGTTCATGGTTTCCATCATTTTCCTATGATCCTCTATTTTTTTTTTCTGTATCTGCTCTAGAGTCATTAAGCATGTGTTTCATAATGGTCACCATCTCTGCAGTTCACTGAGAAATTATTTTTGATTTGATTATTTTCTAGAGCCTCTTTCATCTGCTTTGTTACTTCTGCCATTACCACTTCAGAGAAACCAGTTGGGTGGCTTCTGGAGTTTTCTACCTCATTGCCCCCTGGGTTTTCCTGTAGTGAGCTGAAAGTCTCACTTGTTTAAGTGTCTTCTCATTTTTTAAAATTTAATTCCTGAGTTGATGCTTGCAAATTGCCTATGGTGAGTAGCTTTTTTGCTTTTGGGTTTTGAGTCTGTTGCAAGATCTTACCTCTTCAATTTATTGGGAATGAGAAGTTGCTGCCTACTTGGCCCAGCCCCTGGTTGTTTGGCACTGAAAGTTCATGCAAACCAGGGAAACTGGTGAAGAAAACAGGAGGAAAGGAGAGAAGAAGAAATAAAAACAGTAAAGAGCAGAACAACAACTAACTAGAAACCATTTCACATTCATATAAAAAGTAGAACAATCAGGAAAAAACAAAACAAAAGAAAAAATGAGAGAAAAAAGAAAAAAAAAACGAGAAGAAAGATGTCCACTTCAAGGTGTATCTCCGCTGTCACTGGTAGAGAGAGTGGGCAGAGTCCAGATCCAAGTTGATGAGTTCCAGTAAACCAGCTATAGCTTTACAGAGGGGTAGTGAACAAGCAAGCCTGCACCTCTGGGTCTACTGAAGTTCAAGCTGGTTTCTGGCTGTGAGGCAGCCACTGCAGTCTGCAGCATCCTCTGCTCCTTTCCACTGGTGCACTTCTCCATGAGAACCTAGTAATCACTGTGCATCTGCAGGTTCGAACTGCCCGTCCCACACAGTTTGTCCAGGCTAAGGGAGAAAACATTGCCCACCACTTCTTTGTTCTTCATTGAAGTCTCTCTCTTCACTCTCCCTGTGGGCTTCAATTTTCACTTCAGATTCTTCCTAGGGACCCATTTCTCTCTTCTTCTATTCTTCACATTGCTGTGTTCCAGTATCTGGACAACAAATACTGGAGAGGATGTTTCTCTGCTGCTCATCTCTCCACTGTCTTCCTGGAAGTCTCAACTACTCTCCCTTTGAAAAACAGCTCCTGGCTTGGTACTAGACCATAGTGGAAACTGAACTTTTGACCATTGGATACCAGGTTGCCATGTTAACTGAGTTACATATCATGAACTGGGTATTATCTGATCCATGGAGTCATAAAATTGGATGTATACAGAAATAGTCCAACATTAAGTGGGATTGGTATATACATGATCAAGCCAGAGCAGATCCAGAAGACACAAGTCAGGTACATGAGGAAGTTGCCTAGCTGAGTGTGGTGGCACATGCCTGTAATCCCAGCATTTGGAAGACTGAGGCAAGAGGATTTCATGAGTTCAAAGCCAGCTTGGGGTACATAGTGAATTCAAGGCCAGCCTGAACTATATAGTGAGACCCTGTCTCAAAAAAAAAAGTTGCCCACATGCTCATGTTTCCTATTCCTGTGCCTACTATACTTATATTGCCTTCTGTCTCCCAGAATGCACCTTCATGGGGTATACTGTATGATTGACTGTCTAAGGAAGGGAAAGTTAGAGCCTAGTTTGCGATGGTTCTGCATGTTAGGCAGGTACCACCTACAAGTGGACACAGCCCCTTTACAGGATATCCCTGAAGGACAGTGGTGAAGGGAAATTTTCATAGTAGGCAGAACTTTGGGCAGTGCACCTGCTAGTACATTTTGCCTGGAAGAAAATATGGTTAGATGTGTGACTGTATACTGATTCATGGACTGTGGCCAGTAATCTAGCTGAATGGTCAGGAACTTGGGAGGAGTATGACTGGAAAATTTGTAACAAAAATATTTGGAGAAGCCATATGTAGACAGACACCACCATGTGGGCAAGGGATGTAAAGATATTTGTATTCCATGTGAATGTTCAGCAAAATGTGACCTCAGCAGAAAAGGACTTTAATAGTCAAGTAGATAGGATGACTCATTCTGTAGACCACAGTCAAACTTTTTCCTCAGCCACTCCATCATTGTCCAATGGGCTCATGAACAGAGTATCCATGGTTAGGGATAGAGGTTATGCATGGTTTTGGCAACGTGAACTCTCACTCACCGAGGTTGATCTGCAATCTGCTACAGCCACTTCAGGATGCTCAATATGCCAGCAACAGAGACCAACAGAGTCCCCATATGGAACCATTCCCTGGGGCAAACAGCCTGCAACATAGTGGCAAGTTGATTATATTGGACCACTTACATCATAGAAAGGTAAGTGCTTTCTTCTTACTGGCCTAGACGCTTACTCTGGGTATGGATTTGCCTTCTCTCCATGTAATGCTTCTGCCAAAACTAGCATCCATGGACTCACAGGATGCTTTATCCACCATCCTGGTATTCCATACATCATTGCTTCAGCCAAAGAAGTGAGGCAATGGGCTTGTACTCATGGAATTCACAGGTCTTACCATGTTCCTTACCATCCAGAGCAGCTGGATTAATAGAAAAGTGGAATGATCTTTTGAAGATGCAGTTACAGTGCCAGTTAAGTGGTATTAGCTTGCAGGGCTGGGGCAAGGTTCTTCAAAAGTCTGCATATGCTTTGAATCAGTACCTACTGTGTCTTCCATAGCCAGGACTAATGGGTCCAGAAATCAAATGGTAGAAGTGAAAAATGGTATCACTCACTCCTAGTGATCTGCTAGGAAACTTTTTGCTTCCTGTTCCCACAACCTTATGGTCTGCTGGTCCAGAAGTCTTAATTCCAGAAGGGGGAAGATTTGTACCAGGAAGCACAATGATTCCAGTGAACTGGAAGCTAAGACTCCCCCTTGGTCATTTTGGTCTCCTCTTGTCTCTGAGTAAACAAGCTAAATAAGGAGTTACTGTGTTGGCAGGGATGATTGACCCAGACTATCCAAGGGAAAATTGGATTATTACTGCACAATGGAGGAAAGGAAGCATATATTTGGAGTGCAGAAGATCCCTTTGGGCTCTTCCTAGTATTATTATGCCATTATTAAAGTCAATAGGGAACTACAACAACCCAATCCAGTCAAGATGACAAATGGCCCAGGACCTTCAGGAATGAAGGTATGGGTCATCCCACCAGGGAAAGAATGAAGACCCACTGAGGTGCTCAATGAAGGCCAAGGGAATACAGAATGGATAGTAGAAGAAGTTAATTATAAATACCAGCTATGACTCTGTGGTCAGTTTTAGAAATAAGGATTGTATTTGTAATAGTTCTCACCTAATATGTTTTCTATGTAATATGTTGAGAGACTTAATATTGGTTGTTAAGTATTATTAAATCTGTGTTTTAATGTTCAAATTATGAATCACCCAAAGAAAACTTGCCTTCTTTTCTGGAGAGGGAATTAGTGTGCTTCCATTTGCACACAGAATAGTTGTACCATGTTAGGCATAATTATGATCTTGTCTTTGTATTTAGAGACTAAGTATGGTTTAAGAAAATGTGTCTGGTTGTCATGTCAATGGGGTGGATTGTGATAATTAACTGTTGTGTCAGTTTGAGTAAGAAATGCTTTACTGATTGGATTAGTATAGTTCTGAGTATGGCCAAGTGGATTTTTTTCTTTTTTCCAAATCCATTTTATTTCAAAGGGAAAAAAAAAATTTTTCAAGAAACGTCAGTTAGGGCCAAATGGATTTTTAAAATTAAGTTTATTGGTACAATTTAGACATACATAATGATCACATTCATCATGGGGAATTTGTACATGTACATGATATATCTTGATTCCTCTTTCCCCCATTCACCTCCCCTCCCTTCAATCCCTCTTCGCCTCCTTATTTACAAAACCTTGTTTTCATTTTATTCTTTTCTCATTTTTTTCTATTCCTTGCCTTCCCTTCCCCCTCCCCGTGATATAGGGGAAGAAACTCCCAACCTACTAAATGTCTGGTATGAGTTCCTGTTCTCTAAAATCGAAGAATGAATTTTAGGAACAATGGAGGTTAAGAAAAGAATATATTTATTGAGAGAAAGAAAGTTTCTTCTGTTCGAGAGAGAGAGAAAGTGTCCCGAGTGGGTTGCCCAAGATTCTGTCTTTTCTAAGGACTTTTATAGAGCAAAACCACAAGGTAAGGTGGGTCCATAGTAGGTAAAAATAGGAACTCACAAGGGTATGAGGTGGGACAGAACTATAGTCGACCAATAAGATTAATTGTTCAGGTAAAATGGACCAAATCAGGCACAAATGGGGAAGCAAGTCATGTAGCAAAGCCAGCATGCTTAAAGAGCAGTGACTGTTCCTCTAGGGGATTGGTATGGTGACTCCTGGCTTCCTCAAAATGATCCATACATATTTAGAATATCAATCCCTGATGCTTATACTTAGGGTGTAGGTGCGGGTTTTTTTTGTTTTTTTTTTTTTTTTTGTCTTTTGTCTTGAGATGGGGTCCACAGTGGGAGGTGTCTGTCTCCTCCAAAGTTGCAAGATATCTGGTCTCCTGCACTGGCTCCTTCAAGAGCCCAGCCCTGTCTGACTGCCTATAATATTTCTATTTAACTCAGTTGTCTATAACACCTCCTCCATAGTGCCCCTTTCCTTTTGAACAATTTTTCTTATTTCACAATTTCTATTATACATTTTGGTTCTCATTTACACTTTCAGTTTCTCACACCAGAGATACAATGTAATATTTACACACGTGTGTCTGATTTACTTCATTTAAGAGTATGGTCTGGGTGTGGCTGAATAGATTTACTAAAAACAGAAGACCCACCCTGGGTGTGAGTGACACAAGCCAATAGGCTTTTAGCCTGAATGGAATAAAAAAGAGAAAGAAGGAAGTCTCCCCGCTGTTTCTTTGGTGGGCCTCTAGTCTTTGCCTTTCCCTTGGCTGTCCATCTCTTGGTTTTCATTGCAGACCGTCCCCCTCCTGATTCAGACTTACACAGTACTTTACCGTGAGCACCAGCCCTTTGGCCTTTGATTGGACCCTTCAGATCTACAGAGGATAGCACCTCTTTTTCATTTTTCCATACTTGACTCTGCAGGAGACCATTGTAAGCCCACTTGATAATTCCTTATATATTTATATATCATGTTAAATCTGCTTCTCTAGTGAGCACTGACTGATACAATTACTAAAATCATTTCCACATTTTTGCATTGGATACACCTTCTTAGCAAAGTGATTTTCTCAGGTACAATAAGATTTGTAAAATGGATTCATTTCCCTCATTCTTTACAATGAAAAAAATTTCTCCAATGTATTGCCATTTGTATTAAAAGATGAAAGTAGAAATATACATGAATGGTCATTTCCATATTTCTAGCATTCATATTTTTATGTATGTGCTCATTCATTTTGGTTTTTGAGACAGGGTCATGTTAGAAAGTCCAAGCTGTAGTTGCTCATGACCCTCCTGCCTCAGCCTCCGAAGTGCTGGGATTACTGGCATGTACCACCAACCCTAGTTCAGATTACCAAATTTTAAAACATAAGGCAGAACCACAGTTTTCCCACATGTTTTACTGCCATGTGGTTTTTCTTTACCACCTCATGTGACTCTGATATCTGGAGGATTTTTAACATGTCTTAGGTTTCTGAGGCTTACACATAACTCTGCCAGAAATTTCTGAAGGCTGTCCCAGATTTTTTTTTTTTAACATATTTGGGCATCTCCACTGAGGTGATCTTTTATTTTTTATAGTACTAGAAATTAAACTCAGGGCTTTGCACCCTCTAGGCAAGCACTGTACCGCTGAGCTACATCCTCAGTCCAACTTTAAAATTTTTTTGTGTCTAGGTCTCACTAAATTTCTCAGGCTGGCTTGGACTTTGCTTAGCCTCCCTAGTAGTTGAGATTACAGGTGTGTATCATCATGTCTGATCTACTGTGAGGTTTTTTTGTTTTTTGTTTTTTTGGTTTTTGGTTTTTTTGGTCGTCTTTTTGAAACAGGTTTCATTATACAGTTCAGGCTGGCCTTGAGCTCACTTTGTAGCCCAGGCTGGTCTTGAACTCACAAGGATCCTCCTGCCTCAGCCTCCCAAGTGCTGGGATTACAGACATGTGCCATCATGCCTGGCTCTACTGTGAGTTCTTCAATGATGACTTTATAAGTAGTATGAGGAGAAAGTAAGAGTTTTCTTGTAGTCCAGGAGTTCAGGGCCAGCCTAGACAACATAGCAAGACCCCATCTCAAAAACAAAAGAAAAAACTCCACTTCTTACTTAGAGTTTTTCTCACTGTTAGGGTTTTCCAGCACAATAGAGAAGCAAAATGAAAGAAAAAGAATGTCTTTTTTGAGGACGTGGAGAGGAGGGCACAATTCATGGGGCTGGGCTTTCTCCTCTGCCAGATACAGAGGGGCTGAAGGTTATGTGACCTCTGACCGGAAGCAGCACTTGGAGTAGGCACTGATGATGCATGAGGAACTGATTGGAATTCTCTTCACACATGGAAAGGAAAGAGAAAGTTGTAATCAGGGCTGAAGGGGAAGGAGGAGGAAGTGGTCATCAGGGTGTCATTTTTGCTTTGGTCTTCTGCCATGTTAGACCACCACCATAATGTCCAGTAATTTATACTAGGGCAGAAACCTTTGCCTCATATGTGGGTTATTATGTGCTATTAAGGAATGTGAAAGATTTTAAGGCTATATCTATGCCTTCAACTGGTTTTCACAATGATTTTTTAGATGCAAAAAATAAAAATATTGGAACAAAATGTTGGAACAGAAGGCTTTCCCTTCTATCTCACGCCATAAGTTTTCTTATATGTGAATTCTTACACAATGAGTATGCTATGAATAATTGTGCTTTCGTATTCCCAATATTTGGGTCCTTCTCACATGGTAGAAATGAAAATTGAAGATTTTTCATAGTTTTTAGTTTCATGAAGGCTTTTCCAGATGAGTCTAGATGTGAACACTAAAATTCAAGCGTCATTAGTTCTTCAGTGTTTAACAAGTGCTGAAAATTGAATAAAGTATACCCTGCATTGCTTGAATTCATATGACTTTGCTCCACTGTGAGTTTGCTTGTGGACTTTGTAAAGGCATCTAGAATAGTGGAATGCTTTCCCACATCTTTTACATTCATACGACTTTTTTCCTGTATAGATGCATATTAAAATTTATGGAAAGAGCAAATGCTTTTCCACATTCCTTACAGTGATAGGCCTTTTCTCCTGTGTTAGTTTTTAAATGTGTACTGAGGCCAGAGGACAGAGTAATGACTTTCCAACATTCCTTGCCTTACAGAGATTTTCTCCAGTAAAGTATGTGTTTATGTATGTAAAAATAAGTCCCAAGGCATGAATAAAAATGCCCACATTCCTTACAGATGTTTGGCTTCTTTCCACTCTGAACCCTAACATGTTTTGTGAGATAGAAGCTGTCAATAAGAGCTTTTCCACTTTCCTTACATTGTTCACTTGTCTTTAGTGTGAATTTGTATGTGTAAAATAAACCCCATGAATTGAGTAAAGGTTTTCCCACATTTCAGATATACAAAGGGCTTTTTTCCATCATGAGTTCTTATATGATCTGAGATATACAAGGAATAGGAGAAGGCTTTCCCATACTCTTTACATGTATAGTATATAGCTTTTCTCCAGTGTGAGTTCTGACATGTAATTTAAGTCCTGTGGATTAAGAGAAGGCTTAATCCACCTTTGCAGGTATAAAGCTTCTCTCGACTGTCAGTTCTTACATGTCCTGAAAAGGGGGAGGAATTACTGAAGGATTTCTCATGTCCCTTCTGGACAATGTTTTTCTCTGCTGAGAGATCTCATTTGTACTCTGAGGGATGCCTAGTTAAGACAAGTTCTGACAATTTTTGTGTTGATGCAATTTCTCTTGCATACAAAATTTCTTCTCTCCAGTAAGATTTGAAAATTGGCTGAAGCGTTTTCCAGGTTGAACATATTTGGAAGTTTTCATCTCACTGTGAGACTTTTTGTGTGTGTACAGAGAATGAATACAGTTCTTTTTAAAGGTTTTTGTGCTCTGATTATCCTTATATGCTTTCTCTCTGACCTGAGTTCTCTCGTGAATCTTGAGAAATGAATGCTTGTGACACATTTTGCCAGTGTTGAGTCATGTAATTGTTTTTTGCAGCACTGCTTCCCTTCAATTGTATTTCATTTGATTTTTTTTCTGCAGAAATATCTTAAAACAATGGTGAATCTTTGGTATTGTGCTGAAAATCCAATTCAAATGTAATGAGAGTCTTGTAGATCTCCTGCATCATATCTCTGTAGAGACCTGTTTGATCCAACAAAGTCCAGTCCTCCTGGGCAAAGTTCACAGTCATCCTCAAAACCCACTACATACTGAGAGGAATCCACCAGTAACCCAGCCACCATTCTTACCTCATCCATGTTCAACTCATAAAGGCAGAAAGGGTCCTGAGAAAGACAACTGCACACAGGAGTCAGGTGGTGGGGCTTTCCTGAGCATTCCATCATTTGGTCAGGAGATCACTGTAGATAAGTTTGGGAATTGAAATCACTAGGTTGACCTTGATAGCTCAGTATATTAGGGTTGGAGGAACTGGGTTCATAACAGCTATTATCAAGCCACAGATGTTTCTCCTTAGTCATGAAATGTCACTCACTTATTAACCATCTCTGAATGCACTCTGTCAGGTTGACGAACAAAAGAGGATGTCAGAACCCTTTTCCCAGAACAGAGGAGATGCTTTTCCTTCTGGAGAAAAGACACAAAATTTGTTTAGTGACCTTTTAAGAGAGGTGCACAGTTAGTGGAGAAAAAGATCAATTCCATACAAGACCCCATGTCAAGACCTGCACAGGCAGGAGCAGCACAGATGGAAAAGGCAGCAGGAAGCCTGGATGTGGGGTTCTGCCAGGAAAGAGGTGCTACGCATTGGGCCTCTGTATGCTGATCCTTGCCAGCTTCTCTTCCTACGGGGCCCTACTGACACATCTGCTTTGAAGGAAGAGAGAAAGATGGGTGAGAAGACACAGAAAGCAGTTCCATGAAGAATTCTTCAACATTTGGCTTTAGAAGACTCCATCGGTTTAGATCTTGTTTTTTCACTTGTCACAGTTCCTATTATTATTCTTACTTTTTGATGTGGCATGATGACCACACAGTGTAAGTTGGAGCTCTTCTTAGAACTTTAATTCTGGCAATTATTGAGTGATATTAAGAAACTCATTTATTTTTCTTTTTTAAAATATTTATTTACTTATTTACTGTTTTTTTATTTTACGGGATAAAGGTAAAACAAAATTTCATAACAAAACAATAGGAGAGAAAGAAGGCCAGGGATATAGTTCACTGGTGCAGTGCCTGCCTGACAAGCATGAGGTCGTGAGTTTGATTCTAGGTACCAAAAACAAAAACAAACAAACAAACAAAAAAAAAAGCCAAAAAATCCTATGTGGGGTAATTATCAAAGCAATAGGAGAAAAAAAAAACAATAGGAGAATAACAATAGTTAATACTTTTTTTGTACCAGGGATCAAACTCAGGACCTTGCACTTGCCAGGCAGGCGCTTATGCCACTGAGCTAAATCCTGGCCTGCATATTGTTATATTTAAAATAATTATTCAGAGTACAAGATATGGGCATTAAATTTTTCTATAATCAATATTAGCACAAACCTTCTCTTTCAATGAACTAAGAGACACTAATAGTATAACTGACTAACTTTCTTTCCCCTTTTTCCCTTCTCTCCTTCCCCCCTCCCCTATCCTAGTTCTCTTCCTTTTGAACAATTTCTTCCCATCTCACAATATGCATTTTAGATCTTATTCACGCTTTCAAGTATTCACACCAGGGAGACAATGTGTTTACATATGTGAGTCTGATTTATTTCACTTATGAGTATGGCCTCAAAATGCATCCATTTACTGTGAAATCTTAAGTTTATCCTTTTTATGGGTGAGTAGTACTCCATTGTATAAAAATATCACATCTTTTTTATTGATTCCTCAGTTTTATCCATTCCTGTGTTTATCCACTTGAGTTGTTTCCAAGATTTAGCTATTGCAAATTGTGCTACTATAAACATGGGTACACATATATCACTGTGGATGATGTTTTTAATTCTTCTAGGAAGATACCTAGAAGGGGAACAGCTGGGTTGAATGGGACCTCTAATCCTAGCTTTTTGAGGAATCTCCATACTGATTTCCACAGTGGTTGCACCAGTCTCCATTCCCACCAACAGTGGACAAAGGTTCCTTTTTCCCCACAGCCCCTCCAGCATGTGTTATTGGTTGATTTCTTGATTACAGCCATTCTTTCTGGGGTGAGAAGGAATCTCAGTGTTGTTTTAATTTGCATTTCTCAAATGACAAATGATGTTGAACATTTTTTCATATATTTATTTGCCATTTGTATTTCTTTATCTGAGAAGTGTGTATTCATCTCAGAAGCCCATTTTTGGATTGAGTCTTTGAATTTGGGGGTCTGATTTTTTAAAATTCTTTGTATGTTCTAGATATAAGTCCTTTTTCAGAGGGACAACTGGCTAAAATATTTTCCTACTCTGTGGGTTATCTTTTCATTCTGTTAGTGATTTCTGTTGATGTGCAAAAACTTTTTAAAAAATGAGATTCCAGTTGTTGGTTCTTTGTATTAGTTCCCGTGCAATCCAGGTTTTGTTCATGAACTTTCTGCCTACACCTCTATCTTCAAGATTTCTACCTACTGTCTTTTCCAACAGTGTTTCTGTTTTAATATTTAGATCTTTGATCCATTTTGACTTTAGTTTAGTGCATGGTGATAAGAATGGGTCTAGTTTTCGTCTTTGACATGTAGAATGTCAGTTTTTCCAGCACCATTTATTAAAGAGGGTATCTTTCTTCCAGTGAACGTGTCTGTCCTCTTTGTCAAACACAAGGTGACTGAGTTGTTCTGGCATCTTCTAATCTGTTCCACTCATCCTCAGGTCTGTTTTTTGTTTGTTTGTTTTTGTTGTTGTTTTGGTTTGGTTTTTTGCCAGTACCATGCTGATTTTATTACAGTAACTTTGTAGTATAATTTCAAGTCTGGGCTTGTGATGCCCTCTGCCTTGCCGTTGTTGCCCAGAAGTGCTGTCATTGTTCTAGGTCTCTTCTGTTTCCAAATGAATTTTAGGAGTGTTTTCTCTAGTTCTGTGAGGTATGGTAATAGTATTTTGATTGAGATTGCATTAAATATGTATAACAGTTTTGAGGGTATGGCTATTTTCACTATATTTTTTCTTCCTATTCATGAGCAAGGGGTATCTTTCTATTTTCTGATATCCTCTTTGCTCTCCTTTTTTAGAGTACTATAATTTTCAATGTGTAGATCTTTTACTTCTTTGGTTAGATTCCTAGGTATTTCATGTTTTGGGGTGTCATCATGAAGGCTATGGTTTTCCTAATTTCTCCCTCAGTGAATTTGTTGTTTGTGTAGAGGAATGCTATTTGTTTTTGAATGTTGATTTTGTACCCAGCTATACTACTGAATTAGTTATTAAATCTACAAGTCTTTTGGTGGGGTTTTTGGGGTCTTCTATGAAGAGTATCATATCATATACAAATAATGGTAATTTAACTTCTCCCCTTCCTATCTTTATTCCTTTTATTTCTTTCTGTTGTCTAATTGCTCTGACTAATGTTTCCAGAACTATACTAAATAGGAATGGTGATAGTGAACATCCCTGTCTTGTTCCTGATTTCAGAATGAAAGTTTTCCGTTTTTGACCATTTAGTATGATTTTAGCTGTTGCTTTGTCATAGGTTGCTTTTATTAAATTGAGATAAAGACCATCTATTCCAATTTTCTATAGGGTTTTTATCCTGAATGAAGTGTTGGACTTTGTCAAATGTTTTTTCTGCATCTATTGAGATGATCATGTGGTTTTTGTCTTTGACTCTGTTAATATGGTACATTGCATTTATTGATTTGTGTGTGTTGAACCATCTCTGCTTCCTGGGATGAATCCTACTTGATCATGGTGTATAATTTTCTTGATGAGTTGCTGCATTCTGTTTGCCAATATCTTGTTGAGGATTTTTGCATCTATATTCATTAGGGAGATTGGCCTATAGTTTTCTTTTTTGGTTGGCTCTTTCTCTGGTTTTGGTATCAGGGTAATGTTTGCTTCCAGGAATGATTTTGCAAGTATTGCTTCTCTTTCGATTTCATTAAAGTGTTTGAGCATTAGTGGCATTAGATCTCTAAATTTCTTGTCAAATTCAGCAGTGAATCCATCAGGGCTTGGGCTTTTCTTTGTTGGTAGATTTTAAAATACATTTTCAGTTTCATTGACTGATATTGGTTTATTTAGAATATTTATATCTTCTTGATTCTGTTTCAGTAATTCATATGTGCCTAGGAATCTGCCCATTTCTGTGTTTTCCAATTTTTAGAGTTCAGGTTTTTGAAGTAGGTATTGATGATCTTCTGGATTTCCACAGGATCCATTGTGATTTCATGCCTTTCATTCCTAATTGCTTGAATTTGGGTCTTTTCTTTCCTCTTTTTGATAAGGTTGGCTAGGGGTTTATCAATTTTATTTAATCTTTTAAAGAACCAACTCTTTAATTCATTGATTCTTTGTATTGTTTTTTTAGCCTCAACTGTATTAACTTCTGCTTTGATCTTTATAATTTCCTGTCTCATGAGAGCTTGGTTTTGATTTGTTCTTCTTTTTCTAGGAGTTTGAGGTTCAATATTAAGTTTTTTATTTGATCTTGTTCTATTTTCCTGATGTGAAAATTTACCACTATAAATTTCCTTTGTATGACTGCTTTCATTGTGTCCTATAAGTTTCAATATGTCAAATCAGCATTTTCTTTTTTTTCTTTTTTTCTTCCTTCCTTTCTTTCTTTCTTTCTTTCTTTCTTTCTTTCTTTCTTTCTTTCTTTCTTTCTTTTTTTTTGGAAGGAAAGGTTTATTTCTTACTGTTCTTGGGGTTTCAGTCCATACTTAGTTGGCTCCAAGGCAGCATGGTGTGGCGGGGCAGCCATTCATGGTGGCTGCCAAACAGCAAGGCAAACCAGTGAGAGAGAGGGCAAAAGAGACACACATTCCTCCCACCCCTTACTCTGTATGTCGGCTCCACCCCAGGCGGGTGCAGCACTCACAGCACCAACCCCTGCACTAGACAACAAACCAATCACAAACGCCAAACTCAACCCCATCCAAATTATACTGGGCCTTGGGGGTATACAGGATCAAACCAATACATTCCACCCCGGGACCCCCAAGGACTCATGGATATCCTTTATACAAAAGACATTTAGTCCATTTCCAAGAGTTACCAAAGTCCTAACAGTTTCAGTGTTGCTGAAAAGTCCAAGTCCCAAATCTCCTCCAAGGTCTATGGCAAACGCTTATTTGTAACCCCCTGTACAAATGAAAATGAGGTTAAACACTTCCAAAATATAAAGGCACAAGATAAATGTTCCAAAAGTTACAAACAGGAATGCAAAGCATTGGAACCAAAGCAAGTCCAAAATCCAGCAGGGCAAACATTAAGTCTTGGAGTTCTACACTCAACATCTGAAGCAATCTGGTTGCAAGCTCCAAAAGGCTTGAGTGATTCCACCCCTGTGGCACTCCCAAGGGTTTTAACCTCCATAGCTTCTCTCATAAGCTTATTCTGTTTGGTTGTTGTAGCTTCCTTTGGGTGATCCACATTCCTGGCTTTTCCAAACTTCTGGGTTTTCCATTGAACCTTTGGCTTCACCCTTACATCTTTGCATATTGCCCTCTGCAGTTCAGGCAGAAGCTGCACATTTTCCTTGCACTTAAAACCAGCACCAGGTCCACTGCAAGCTGGGGCAGTAGCCAGACATTCCTCTCTCTTGGCTGTAGGGGTCAAGTGCCTGGATCTTTGAGCTCTCTGTACCTGATTGTGAGGAAAAGCTTCTCTATGCTGCTACCATTATGGAATCTCTTGCAGCTGCTGCCATTTTGAAACCTGAGGCAGCCACCACCATTTTGAAACCTCCTGTGGCCTCTGTCACCACTCTGGAACATGGTGCTCTGAAGCTTTTTCCTCCAAGCAAACTCTTTCACTTGTGAAGGATTGAGGCTGTAAAGGGTGGAGGCCTACTGCTTCCCGGGATGCCCCCAGGCCATCTTTTTTATTTCTCTGTTTCTTCTCAGCAGTTGAGGTCTCAACTCTATCTTTACAGTCCACAGCTTTCTGACCAAACTTACAACGTTTTAAATCACCATGCTGGGCTCTTTGCTCTTGATTCACAGCATAAATCTGGCTAAGAGCCCCCAACAATAGCCATGCCACCATTTCAACATTAGATTGCCTTGAAATTTCTTTTGCCAGACTAATGAATCCATCGCCCTTAATCTCAGTCTCAGGCAGTCTCTGGGCATGGGCAGAATACAGACAAACTTTCTGCCAAGCCATAACACACATCATCTGGAGTCCAACAACCAACACAGACCTTCTTCCCAGCAGAAACCTTCTGAGCCTGGTCTTTACTGGCAGGTTTTCTATCAACCTTCTGGTCTTCTAGCTCTGACCCAAATCTCCCATATGGAACAGCCTAAGCTGTTCCAGTGCCACCCTTTTAGGCAACATCTCTGAACCATTCCAAACTTCCCACAAGCCATTTCCAAAGGCTCTTGAACCACATGAGCAGGAATAGTCACAGCAATGATCCCACTCCTCTGGTACCCAATTCTGTCTTAGTTACTTTTCACTCATTGCTGAGACAAAACACCTGACGCCCAAATTTAGGGAACTAAAGGTTTGTTTCTTACAGTTCTCGGGGTTTCAGTTCATACTTAGTTGGCTCCAAGGCAGCATGCCATGGTGGGGCAGCCATTCATGGTAGCTACCAAACAGCAAGGTGAACCAGTGATAGAGAGGGCAAGCGAATCAGCATTTTCATTCCATTATAGATACTGTTTAATTTCTTCTTTAATTTCCTTTGTTACCCGTTGGTTGTCAGGAGGATGTTGTTCAATTTCCATGTGTTTATGTAGTTTTTGTGGGGTTTTTTTTTTTTGCCATTGGTATCTAAATTTCATTGCACTATGGTCAGATAATATACATGCGATAATTTCAATTCCTCTGCATTTATTTAGCGTATTCTATAAACTAATATGTGACTTGTTATGGAGAATGTCCCATGTGCAGCTGAGAAGAATGCACATTCTGATGTTTTTGGGTGGAATATTTTGTAGACCTCTACTAGGTCCATTCATTCACAGGTTTGTTTTAATTCTGATATTTCTTTGTTGATTTTTTTTGTCTAGTTGATCTATCTAATTGTGAAAGTGGGGTATTAAGGTCCCTCATTACAATTGTAATAGCGTTTATTTGATTTTTCATGTCTGTTAATGTTTGTTTTTTGTAGTTGGGTGCACCAGTGTTTGGTGCATATAAATTTATGATTGTTATCTCTTCTTTTTGGAGAAGTCCCTTAACTATAATGTAGTAACCTTCATCTCTTTTGATCAATCTTGGCTTGAAGTTTACACTACAAATAGAATAGCTACTCCTGGTTTTTTCTGGGTTCCTGTGGTATGGAGTATTGTTTTCCATCCTTTGACTTTCAGTCTATGAGTTTCTTTTTGAGTTAAATGTGTTTCTTGAATGCAGCATATTGTTGGATCTTGCTTCTTGTTCCATTCTGCCAGTCTGTTTCTTTTGATTGGTGAATTGAGACCATTTACACTGATGGTTACTGCAGAAGTGTATTGGCCTCTCTTTCTCATATTGTTTTCTTGTTGGTTCCTTGTCTTTCCCCCTTTTAATTGCTTGCCTTACCTGGTGGTTTCTTTCTATTGATGTTCTTGTGACTGTGGTTTTCATTTTCATTTTCTAATATATCCTTCAGAGCATTCTGAAGAACTTGTTTAGTGGTTAAGAATTTCCTTAGGTGTTCTTTGTCATGTAAGTATCTTATTTCTCTATCACATTTGAAAGATAGTTTTGCAGGGTATATCATTCAAGGCTGGAGGTTGTTTTCTTTTAGGGCTTGAAATGCCTCACTCCAAGCTTTCCTTGATTTGAGAGTTTATTTTGAGAAGTCTGCTGTGATTCTGATGAGCTTTCCTTTATAGGTGATTTGGTTCTTTTCTCTGTTTTTAATAATGTTTTTGTGTCAAATTTCTGGAATGTTGATTATTATATGTCTTGGTGTAGATTTATTTTAGTCTTGGTGGAATTCTATATGTTTCACTTAAGTATATGTCAAATTCTTTATACATGTTTGGAGCATTTTCTGTCATTATTTCTGTGACAAGGTTTTTCATGGCATTTCTGCTGTCTCCAGCTTTTTCATTAATCCCAATGAATTTTATGTTGTTCTTCTTGCTACATCTTGAAGCTGTGGGATTGACTTTTCATGGTCTCTTGCTTTTTTTTTTTTTTTTTTTTTTTTTTTTTGCAGTACTGGGGATTGAACTCACAACCTCGCGCCTGCTGGGGCAAGCGCTTAAGCCACTGAGCCAAACTCCTGGCCCTAGTTTTTTGAGGCAGGGTCACACTATGTAGCTCAGGCCGGCCTTGCGCTGGTGTTGTAGCCCAAGTCGGCCTCGAACTCACAACGCTCCTCCTACCTCAGCCTCCTGAGTGCTGGGATCTCTTGCTATTTTTAAGCTATCTTTCTTTTCATGGTTGTTAGCTGCAATTTTATCTTCTCAATTTGATAGTCTATCCCCACCTTCATTTAATCTGTTGCATATACTTTCAGTGGAGGTTTTAATCTCTTGGATTTCTGTTTGGATCTGTTTCATGGATTCTATTTATTTCCTATGTTAGGCACTTATGGTTTTTTGCATAAGGTATTCTGCTTTTTAAATCTGTGACTACTCTAATGTTTTTTCATTTTTATCATTATTTCTTTTTGTGCCTAAGAGATTATTTTTTCTATAGCCTTTTCTGTTTGTTTTTCTACTTCAGCTGCTACCATTTCAGAAAGTTCCAGTGTTTGACTTCTGGTTCCCTCTGTCTCATTGTGCTCTAGGCTTTTCCTGAGTGGGCTGGGAGTCTGGGGTTGCAGTTTTCTTCTGTGTCTTGTCTCTTTCTATTTTCTAATTTTCTCTTATTTTGTTTCCTTGGTTGGTGTTTGCCAGTTTCTTATGGTAGCCTTATTGCTAGTGTTGAGGCTTCCCTAGGGGATTTCTGTTCTTTAGGGATGTCTTCTAGATATAGGTGGCTCTTTGTATCTATCTCAAGAACCTACCTTTCCTATTCATTGAGGATGAAAAGTTGCTATTTGGTTCAGCACCCAGTCTTTTGATACTGGACTCTGGTGATGGTTATGACCCAATACAGTGTTATCATGTAAGGGAGAAAAACTGATTATAATATGTATGACATCTTGGCTAAAACAGTTCAGCTAGTAATAGCAATAGCATCAAATACAGCCAAGCTACTGATAAACTATGGTAACTATTAACCTAATACCTTTGACCATAGGGTCAAATTCTAGTTATATAACAAAATCCAACACATACTAGCAACTACTACACAGTGATTTTTCCCTTAGTGGAGTGATTTTACCCTGTTGCAGGGTGGTAGGGGTGGGGATGGTGTTAAGAGAAGAAGGGGACAAGATAGAGTATTGAGATCAAATATAGTAGAAGCAAGGCTGGATGGCAACGGATGATCACCCAAGTTTTGGAAAGTTGGAGGACACAGGAGAGAAAGAAGAATAGAGAAAATGCAGGAGTATTAAAGTGAATCAGGAAGAAAAAGGACAATGTTTACTCTCTTGAAGATATTTCAAGGGGTAGCTGGGGAAAGCAAAAATAAATGTATGAGAATAAACCAAAAAAGAAAGGTAATAAGCCTAACTAATGAAAAAAAAAAGAGAAAAGAGGAAAAACCACAACAACAACAAAAACTGGAACCCAACCAAAACAAAGATAACCACATTAAGAAAAAAACCCACCCCAGCCAGACCCAAAAATGATAACCAATCAAACAAATAGAAATAAAAGTAATAAAGTTCCTCTAGTGTTCACAGGTCTGTGGTAGTGTCAAGTCAGTTCCCAGAAATGTGCTGTGTACCCCAGCCAGGTTTGCTGTAGGATTTGTGCTGGATACAGAGGTAGTCTTGGCCTCTGCATGTGAAGTCTGGGACTGGACTCTTGCTACAGTTCTCCAGAGCCCTTTGATATAGAATGGCAGACCCACCCATTTCTGTCCTCTGTGTCTGTGTGCCAAAGCAGCAGCCTGGTTTACCTAACTTACCAACTGCTGACCCCGCACTGCTGCTTCAGATTCTTCCATGCTGCTGGTTTCACCTGGTGTTGCTTGTGTACCTTGGCCAGGGCCTGGTTTCTATTTCTCTGGTCCCACCAACTGTAGTGTGTGCCCACACCTAGGCCTAACCTTGTCTCCCTGGCCCCTTGGTTCACCCACTGGTTTGGTTTCTCACTGTTGTTTTGAACTTTTACAGGCAGCTTGATCCCGCCTGTGGCATGTGCCCTGCACTGGACTGACTGGCTTGGTCCTGTTCTGTATTTTGACTTTTTGAGACAGGATCTTGCTATGTAGCTCAGACCTGCTTTGAATTCACTATGTAATCTAAGGTAGTGTCAAACTTGTGGCAATCCTTCTCCTCAACCTCCCCAGTACTAGGATTACAGGCCTATGCCACCATTCCTGGACAGTTTATTTTTCAAGCCTGTTTCTTGATATGCAAAAGGGGTTAAAATGATATCTACCTCATAGGTTTGTTGAAGGAATGAAATGAGATCATGAAGATAAGTATATTTAAAGACCTGTACACTTATTATTTATTGCATTTAGTGCCTGCAAAAAAATACTTGCCTATTTATAGGTGGAAGCGGAAAGCAAATATTCTTTATAACCTACTAGTGACTGTCATTTCTTGAGTTGCTTCCTATAAGCAATGGCTATAAGCCCTAGAGTACCTTTTTCTTCTAGAAGAGAATCAATCCATATGTCTTAGTTACTTTTCTCTCATTGCTGAGACAGAATACCTGATGCCCAAAATTAGGGAAGGAAAAATTTATTTCTTACAGTTCTTGGAGGTTTCAGTCCATATTCAGCTGGCTGCAAGGCAGGGTGGCGTGGCAGGGCAGTCATTCATGGTGGCCGCAAAACAACAAGGCATGAACCTGACAAGAGAAAATATGCCTTCTTCTCATCCTTACACTGTATGTCGGCTCCACCCCTGGGCGGGTGCAGCACTCACATTGCCAATCCCAGTGCTAGACAGCAAATCAATCACAAATGCCAGACTCAGCCGCATCCATGCCATGATTACATGAGACTTGGTGGGGCCACAGGACCATAAACCATAACATCATAGATCACAGAAGTGGCTGGATGTTAGTTTTTACAAATACATGAGAAAAACAAGACTCTACTGTGGTCTGTTCAAATATGATTACCAAGAAAGAAAGAAAAAGAATAAAGTTTTGTTTCAGTAAATGATAGAATTTTAGTGGCATATTTAATACAATTAAGATAAAGGGAAAGGAACAAATAGATAAAAATAAAGATCAGAGAAAGACATAAGAGGTAATATGAAAACAGAAAACAAATATCAGAAATGAGACTAGAAAAATAAAATAAGACTTTCCCAAATGTCTCCTATTTCAGACCTAATAGTCATGTCTCAAGAACTTCAAGGGAGAGGGAAACAGTTTTTCTTTTTAATATCATTTATGTTTATGCTTAATCTATGTCAACTCATTATGATTCCTGGAAATTTTGACTTGATTTGTCATTACATACAATGTTTCATATTTTTTGTGGGATTGCTACGGAAATGCCTTTTAAACTGAAACCTGAAGGATGAGTGAAACTTGGTACTGAAAAGAATGGAGGAAGAAAGACTAAGCAGAAGAAACAGTGTGTTTATGGCCCTGAGACAGGAAAGAGTTCAATTGTGGAGTTCATCAAAGCAGGCTCACATAGTTTATCAAAGCAGGCTCATGAATTGATGTAGACAAAGCTCAGTTAAAAAAAAAAAAAAAAAGATCCTTGCACTGTTTCTCAAGTCCTCATAGTTCATGCTGACCTTGGGTATGGTCAAGGCTGAAACAACTACCCCCAGTTGAAACAGAGCTATTCATGAGGCCAGGCCTAACTCAGCCTCTGGTAAATAAGGACAAAGAGATTCAGGAGAATAAATTGAACTTAAGGATCCAACATATTTGAACTTTATTCAGTATGTCCTCAGAGATGGGACTATTTAAAATGTAATTGTCTGGATTTTGTTGACACTGTAGCACTGTTTTTTACTCTGCAGTTTTCTGTTTACCTGATGATCTGCCTGGTTCCTGTGTCCCGTGCTTCTGTGATCACTATTCCTGCTGCCGTCACCCATGTGGCAGTTTTCTAGGCCTCCAGCCCTCAGAGGCACCAATGATTTTCTGTCTTTTGTCCAGAACAATAGATTCTACGTCAGTACTGTCCCTCCAACAAATCACCTCTGGTCGTTCTCATAGCTACTACTATGCTAGACTTTCCTACTCAGTTCCTGGCTCCATCCTCATCCAACTCAATCTTTCAAGCTTCTGCCATATTCATCAGCTTTGATAACTATTCTAATCCTTTCCCTCTCTTAGCTCTTTATATTTTCTCTAAAACAGACTTTCCATAAAATGGAATTTCTAGAATTCTCTTTCATCTTTGGGCTTCAAAAACAGCATTGTTATGGTTACCTCAGCCTTTGCTCTTGTTTTATCTGTCTAGTGATCGTCCATCCCCCACTCACTATCTGTCCATCCCAATCCTAGTCTTCCAATGTTTTCAGCATTCTTTTTTTTTCATTCATTGAATGAATATTTATTGAAGCCGGGCGTGGTGGCGCACGCCTTTAATCCCAGCACTCGCACTCGGGAGGCTGAGGTAGGCGGAGCGTTGTGAGTTTGAGGCCGGCTTGGGCTACAACGTGAGCGCAAGGCCGGCCTGGGCTACATAGTGCGACCCTGCCTCAAAAAACCAGGGCTGGGAGTTTGGCTCAGTGCCTTAGGCGCCTGGTCTGGCAGGCATGAGGTTGTGAGTTCAATGCCCAGTGCCGCAAAAAATAAATAAATAAATAAATAAATATTTATTGAATATATATTGTACATTGGACAGTGCTAGACTCTGGAGATATACAGCAAGGAACACAAATGCAGTCCCTACCCTTGTAGAGGCTACATTTTTACAAAAAGATTGTAAAACTTCAACCAAAGAAATATATCGAGCCAGATAAAACAGAAAAGTTTTCCTCACAAAGGGTAAATTCCTCAGACCCTTCAAACTAGAAGGCTGCATCCAAAATTAGATTGGGAACTTCGTGGGCAACAAGTCATTCATCATGGGTCTAGACTACAGTAGTAAAGAGAAATAAGTTTGGAGAGGTGATGATCATCTATGAAAGGCCAATGAGGTTTTTTGTTTAAATTTTATTTTAAAGAGAATAAAATCAACCAAAATAAAACAAAATAAAGCCAATCAAAACAAGACAGTGTAAGTAACATAGGATTTCAAAACAAGATAATAGAAAATCAACTATGGTTACCATCATGCCTCTTGTCTTCAAAATAGCTGCCCATACCTTCAGGCGTAGTAAAATCAAACAAAACAGAACAAAATAGAACCAATAAAAATAAAACAATGGATGCAATAAAGGACTTTAAAACAAGATAATAGTAAATGCAAAATAACAACCATAATATGTCTTGTTATCTTTGAAATAGTTGTCCATGCCATCAGAGATAATAAAATCCAACAAGACAAAACAGAGTAAAATCCAACCAAACAAAACAATGAGAATGATACAGGATTTTGAAACAAGATAATAGGGAATTAACAATGGCCACCACCTTCAGAAGGAGATCCCCCATATATGCTACATCATGTATTGTTATCCTCTTAATAGATGATTAGACTACCAACTATAGGCCTGCAAAGTCAGTGAAACACTAAACACTACAAGCATTGAATTGTATTTTACCTCATTAGCTATCATTGCAGCCTGTGTTTCTCTGGATCAGCTGGTTGCTTATGGGGGGTGGGGTGGGGCAGGATGTTGACTCTCCCTGCCTACACGCCGGAAGGGGCTGGCATCTCCCCCAGCCGGTCTGCACATGGTGCCAACCCACAGGAGCTCTTAGCTTCTTGTTGACTTCTTGTTCTCCTCTTCCACAGTCTGCGAATGGTGCCAACTCACAGGAGAGGGCTGGCGTCTAGGCCAATTAGTTTTAAAAACTGTAAATGTCTCCCTCAGTGCCTTTTGGGGAGGGGGCAATAGGGCTTCACTATGCAGTGCAGGGTGGCCTTAAGCTCACTTACGTAGCACAGGCTGGCCCCAAATTCATGGAAATCCTCCTGCCTCAGCCTCCTGAGTGCTGGGATTCCAGGGTGCACCACCATGCCCAGCACCTCGGTGCTTCTTAAACCTCAACTATACTAAGTAACCACTTCGAAATCTGCCATAAAACAATGTCCAAACTATCCTTTCTCTTCTCATTCATGTAGCATGATTTATCTGTTAATACCACATCATCCGCTTTTCAAGTCTTCCATATAAATTTTTCTAAAACATACCTCTTTATAATGGCTAGCAAAAGCTGGGCGTGGTGGCGCACACCTTTAATCCCAGCACTCAGGAGGCTGAAGTAGGAGGAGCGTTGTGAGTTCGAGGTCAGCTTGGGCTACAACGCGAGTGCAAGACCGGCCTGAGCTACACGGTGTGACCCTGCCTCAAAAAATCCAGGGCCGGGAGTTTGGTTCAGTGATTTAAGCGCCTGTCCGACAGGCGTGAGGTTGTGAGTTCAATCCCTGGTGCCGCAAAAAAAAAAAAAAATAATAATAATGGCTAGCAAACTCAGAGCTACATATATTTTTCCCTTCTCATCATCACCATCATAGAAGTACTTGGATTAATACATGAGAAAAAAAAGCAGCTTTTTTTTCTTTAAAAAAAGGCAGCTATATTTGAACTGTCTTAACCTTAGACTAGAGTTAGTCACTACCCATACACAAATCATATATTATTTGGGGAAATAAGGTCATTTTAGCACAAGAAGAGAAGCAGTAGGAGTAAGGATAGAATTTTGTCACCTATTTCTAAATTTAGGCATATTTGGTCAAAATTACATGAAAACGTGTTAAGAGAACCAGAATATGATAGTCCTGGAACTTGACAGGAGTGTTGCACTTCATCATTCTGGAAAGCTCACATCTGGGAATTCCTGTTGGAAACATGTTTTGGTGCTGTTCCCCTTCTTTCTCACAGGCATCTGCTATGGAGGAGAGATGCGGATGGAGTAAAGTTTTTACGCAAGTGGGAAAGGTCTCGAAACAGAACACTTCAAAGTACAAGCCACATTACTTTCTCCTGATGTGTCAAACTCTAAAGATTTAAACTTTGTCCTCTTTGCAAGCTGGTACCAGTTTTCTTTTTATGGAAAAGCTGCAACTCTTTAAAGGAGTTGTAGAAATTGGAGGTCATTTTGAAACATCAGATATATTTACAACTTTTTCAATGATACTCTGAGGCAGATTTAGCAATGTTAATTAAAATATTAGTTTGCAGAGAATATGCCTTAGGGGATAAATTAGGTTGAAATGCATCTTATTGTCTTTTGCAGTTCTTGAGTCATTATTTGCTTTTCCCTGGAGTTTTGTTTCCAAATCTTTCACAAACCAATTGAGGTTAATTATCTTTCACATAATTAAAATCAAATAGCTTGTGCCAAAGGACTCTTTAACATAGCTGTTTCTATTTAATCCTCGGCATTTTACAGAATACTGTTTTTCCCTCCTAACTAAAGCTGTCTCATTCTCTGGTATGGGCACTTGTAAATTAACATTTTCAGCAAAATTTTCTGAGGAATGCCTGATATTGACAGCCCAGAAATACCCTCAGGTTCAATAAAATGTTGGTATGTACTCACTTTTTATTTTACCCGTATCAAGGAAGATGTACCTAGCAAAGAAAAAAGTAACATTTCAGATGATAACAAATGCTTCTCTTTAAAAAATTACTTTCACTATAAAATATTTGTTCCTATCCCCACATCAATTATCATTCATTGAAATCTTACAGTGTGCATGTCAGTGGAGACACAAAAAAGTGCAAGAATTGCTTCCTGCCCATTTATCATCTGGAGCAGCAGTTCTTAAACTTTTTGGATTCAGGGCCTTTTTGGTTTTTTCATTGTATTTATTTAATTATTTTGATTTTTGAGATAGGATCTTGCTGTTAAGGTTGGCCTTGAACTCACTGTATAGGCCAGCCTTGCCTCAGCCTCCTATGTACTGTGATTACAGTAACGTGACACCAGGCTCAGTCAGGACATTTTTATAGCAATATATATATGCAAAAATCAACTATATTTATTGTCATATATACATGGACATTAAAATTTTATTTTATTTTATTTATTTATTTATTGTCTTTTTTGTAGTCAAGGTCAGTTCCACTTTATTATTTTTTTGTCTGAACAATTCCAGCACAAATCTTTCTCTTCATAAAATTTTAAATAACACTATAATACCATTTATAAATTCTCAAAGCACAAAATGGAACTACTTAGATATAAATCTAATAAGCCTTGCACAGGACTTACATGCCGAAAGTTACAAACACTGATGAAAAATATTAAAGATCTATATAAATGGAGAGACAACTATATTAATGGATTTGAAGACTCAATATAGCAAATATGTCAGTTCTCCTCAAATTAATATGTAATTTAATTAAACCCCTATCAAAATATCACAAAGCTTTTCATAGAGATTGACAAGATTGTTCTAAAATTTATTTTGAAAGTCAAAGAAGAGGCCAGGCATATAGCTCAGCTGAACAGCATCTGCCTGGCAAATGCAAGGTCCTGAGTTGGATTCTTGGTACCCCCCAACCCCCCCAAAAAAGAAAGAAAGACAAAAGAACTAGAATAGCTAAAACAATTTGGAAAAATGGAGGGAGAGGAATCAATCTACCCAATTTGTACTTATGATCTAGCTAAATTATCAAGAGCGATAATCAAATTTATAAAAACAGAAAAATTTAAGACATTATATACAGAGAAATGATGATCAGAATTACCTCTGACATCTCATTATAAGCAATACAAACCATAAAAAAATTAATGACATTTTTACAGTGAAGAAAAAAATATAGTAAACCCAAAATTTTACATGCAATGGAAATATTTTTTAAAGTAAAGACACTCGAAGAAAAACAAAGTCTGAGAGACTTTGTTGTTAGCAGACCTGCAGAATAAAACATATTACAGGAAATTCTTCAAATGACACTAGATGAGAACTGGGTCTATAATTCTAACTAAGAGAATCAGAAATGGGGAATATAAACATGTTTCTCTCACATCTTAATTTTTTTTTAAATTGGCTATTTAAGGAAAAGATAATGTATTTTGTTTTGGTTTGTTCATTTGTTTTGAAACATAGTTTTGAAGGTAATTCAGGCTGAACTTGAATGTACTGTGTAACCCAGGCTGCTCTCCAATTTGTGATTCTTTTCCTGAATGCTGGATTACAGACATGTGCCACCATGCCCAGCAGAAAAAATAATTTAAATGTACCATAGAATTTATCACTGATCTAAAGAAGTGGCAAGGAGGAGGGACATGGAAGTAAGGTTTTAAAGTTCTATATTATATAGTAAAAATATTTTGAAATAATTGAAAGTCCAGAAATAAAACTATACACCTTGGTCATCTGATTATGTTGAGTGGCAGGACCATTGAATGGGGAAAGAATAGTTTCTTCAACAAATGGCACTGGGACAACTGGATATACTTATGCAAAAGAATGAAATTAGATCCCGTGTACAAAATTTTAGCCAAATGGACCAAAGGCCTAAATATAAGGAATAAAGTTATAAAATTTTTGATAGAAACAGAAATCTACATGATCTTACATTAGACAATGATATGTTACATGATGCCAAAAGCACCAGCAATCCATGAAAAAATATGTAAATTGAACTACAAAATTAAAATCTTTTTGTGCTTCGAAAGACACTAAAAGAAAGTTAAAAAAAAAAAAAGCCCATAGTATAGGAAAGGATATTGACAAATGATAAAGCTATAAAGGGTCTATTTTCCAGAATGCATTAAAAAACTTATGATTTAACAGCATAAAGATAGACATGCTAATTTTGAAAACGGGCAAATAAATTAAATAGATATTTCTCTAAAAAGCATATACAAATGGGCAATAAATACATGAAAAGATAGCGATCACTGGTCATTAGGAAAGGAAAATCATAACCACAATGAATTATATCTTCGTATTCACTAGTAGGGCTATAATAATTTTTATAAAAGACAGTAACAAGTATTGGTAATGATGTGGAGAAACTGGAACCTTCATACATTGCTGGTAGGAACATAATATTGTAAAACTACTATGAAAAAATAGCTTGCCAATTCTTTTTAAAGTTAAATATAGAATTACCATATGATTCCTCCTAGGTATATACTCAAGTGTACTGAAAACATAATACAACAAATACAAAAAGTTTTATGTATTCATATCAGTATTATTTATAGTAACTAAAATTTGAAAATTACCTAAATATCCATCAATGATGACTGAGTAAAATAATATGAGTTGTATTTATGCAGTGAATATCATGTACCCATCAAAAAGAATGAAGTATTATTTCATGCTACCACTGGATGAACAGAGAAGACATTCTGTTAAGTGAAAAAATCTAGACACAAGCCGGGCGTGGTGGTGCACGCCTTTAATCCCAGCACTCGGGAGGCTGAGGTAGGCTGAGCGTTGTGAGTTCGAGGCCGGCCTGGGTTACAACGCAAATGCAAGGCCGGCCTGAGCTGCATAGTGCGACCCTGCTTCAAAAAACCAGGGCCAGGAGTTTGGCTCAGCGGCTTAAGCACCTGTCTGGCAGGTGCGAGGCTGTGAGTTCAATCCCCAGTGCCGCAAAAAAAAAAAAATCTAGACACAAAAGCTGCATATTGTCTGATTCGATTTACATGAAATATTATGAATAGGTAAACACATAGAGATGAAAAGTAGATTAGTAATTGCCTATGATAGAATAGTAGCAGGAGGAGGTCAATAATGATAGAGGGCTTCCTTTTGAGGTGATGAATATGCTCTGAAATTAAGTAGTGGTGATGGTTGTACAACAGAATGAATATACTAAAGACCACTAAACATTTTAAAACAGTGAATTTCAAGTGATGGGACTTATGCCTCAACAAATGTTTGAAAGAAGCAGCTAGGAAGATAATGTACTGAAATTTAACCATATCCATAACAATACAACATAGAAACTGATTGTGTAAGACTGTACTGTGATCCCCCAATAACTGCCTAACAATATTTTCTCCTATCACAATGCAAAACAAACAAACAAAAAAGAAGGGTAAGATAAATCTACTAAAAAAATCTAATTCTTCAAGTAGCATGAAGTCAAACCCTTAAATTTCAAAGCATCTATGCAATGAGAAAAGTCACCAAACGCAACCTCCCACCACACCCGTTCCCTGCTGTCAGGCTGTGGGTGAACAGAGAGATGGAGAGACGCCATAGGAAAGGAGAAGCAGTTCGAGCTAACATTTGGGCCAAGGCTTGTTGTAAAACCATTTTGAGAAAGAATAAACACCTAATGGATCTGAACATTCCAGGGTACACTGAGTGGGGTTGGCATTTTTAATCTCTAGTTTTCAAGGCTGGTTATTTTCTGGCTAGGTCTTATTTTCCAGGAAGGGGGGCTAGGTATGTATTAACATGCATACATGCACACATATTTGAAGTGATTTAGTTGTCAGAAATGGCCTAGAAGCAATGATACTCTGAGACCAATAAGCACTCCTAGCCCCCAGGTCTTTGTCTCTGAAAGCTATTCTCCAGTTCAAGGAATCAGGAACCCAACATGGTTTACTCTCATCCAAAGCAAAGAAAATACAAAATGATCCCGAAACAGCTTGTGATGGCCAATGTAAGCAAATGCTCAAAATATGATGAGATCTTTTGAAAGGGCACAGGATATACCCTGAGACCATAATATTAAGTAAAATAAACACACAAGCTTAAATTTTGCATTGTTTCTCTACCAGTATATGAGAAATCCAAATTATAAATGAAGAGCAAAATAAAAGATAGTAGGAAGTAGGAAAGAGATCTTTCTCAAATGGGATCAATAGATGGAGGATCAGAGGGAAAGGGGATGAAAAAAAGAATTAATATGTATTATGTACATGTACCAACTCCACACAAGGAATACAAACATGCACTGCAAACATGTACTAATAAAATATGTACATACATGTATACATACATACATATTGGACAGAAAATAGAAAGGGTATAGGGGTCAATTTGAAGTATCTTTCAATGACCTTGAGTGGGACAATTTCAGCAGCACAATGATAACAGTATTGGATTATAAGCCATAGACTAAAATAAATGTCCATAGGTTAATGCTGATATAAATACATAAATAAGGAAAAAACATAATTCTTCTTTACAAATAATAAATATAGAAAGAATGAGGGAAATACAAAATCATGGTTATGCAAAACTATAATAATAGTTGCAAGCAAGAACCTTCACAGGATATTAAAGTGGTCAAAGTTTGATGAAAAATAGTATATTTGCACATATTCCAGGAGATATTTGTATTTACAAAGGGTAACATAGTAACCTTGGTGAAACCTTGAAGACACCACCTTCATCAAGATCTCAAGTTTAACATCATCAGTAAGAGTGTATGACACTGTTATGTAACCTCTGATGGAATACACTTAGAAGGACACACCATCACTTCTATAGTATTCTTGCCAAAACTGAATCACTTTAACCTAATCATGCAAAAACATCAGAAAAACTCAAATCCAGGGAACTTTTACAAAATATGTGGCAGTATTCTCCAAAACTATCAAGTCAGAAAAATAAAGAAAATCTGGGCATGGTGGTGCATGCTTGTAATCCCAGCACTTGGGAGGCTGAGGCAGGAGGATCTTTGTGAGTTCAAGAACAGCCTGGGCTACAAGGTGAGCTCAAGGCCAGTCTGAACTGCCTTATGAGACCTTGTCTCAAAAAGACATAAAAAAGAAAAAAAGAAAGAAAGACCCGTGGTACTGTCACATATTGGATACCAAGGACCATGACACCTAAATACATTGTGGGATCCTAAAATAGTAAATGACATTAGTGGGGAAACTGGTAAAAATTTTTGTTTTGTTTGGTTTTGGTTTTGGTACCAGGAATTGAACTCAGGACCTTGTGCTTGCCAGGCAGCTGCTTGAGCTGCTGCTGAGCTATCCTCGGTCCTGAAACTGGTAAAATTTTATGTAAATTGATTAATAGTACTGTGCCAACATCACTTTTCTGGTTTTGAACATTGTACTATAGTTAATGTAAGATGTTAACATTAAAAAAAATTAGGTGAAAGGTTACTTTGCAGCTTCTCTGTAAGTCAATTATTTCAAAATAAAAAGTTTTCTTCATATGGGAATGGTGTAGTAGGCAAAATTCAAAGATGGCCTATGTGACGCTTCCCGCTTAGGGATTTTGTAGATGTGATTAAGTGTACCCATCAGTTGATCTTACCAAGGACATTATCCAGATGAGTCATTTGGTGTGCTATTTAAAAGAAGAGAATTTTTTGACCTCTTGTGGCAGAAGTCAGAGAGGTTTAAAGTGTGAGAAGGGTTTGTTGGGAGGAAGATTATGCTGTCCTGGAAGAATTCTTTTGCTCTTGTGTTGTGAAGGACCTATGTGAGGATTCATGCTTGTAGCCTCCAGCAGGGGAGAGGAACTACTAGTTAGCCACCAGCAAAGAAATGAGAAGGCCTGCCCTACAGTCACAGGAACTGAGTTCTGGCAACAACCTGAATGCACCTGGAAGAAGACTCTTTCTTCAAGTGACAATGCCAGCAGCCAGCACCTTGATTTCAGCCTTGTGAAACCCTTGGCAGTGAGCACAGCTACTGCACAATAGACTTCTGATCTACAGAGCTGTGAGTAAATAAACTAAATTCACAGTAATTTGTTACACAACAAAAGAACTGTAATAGAAATACCAATGTCAGGCTGGATGAAAAAGCAAAACCAAACTATAGGCTGCTTACAAGAGATGCATAATAAAAATTCACAGGTTAGAGGCAACAAACCGAGAGTAATCACAAGAAAACTGACTTGGTTCTACTAACATCTGATAGGTAGACTTCAGGATAAAGGAACATTACTAGGGGTAAAGAGGTCTGTTTCTTATGATCAAAAGGTCTGTTCATCAAAAAAAAAAAAAAGGTAAAAGTTCTAAAGTTCTAAATGTATGTGTGAGTAATATCAAAGTTTCAAAGTATGTGAAGTAAAAACTGGCAGATAGAAAAAGTAGACAGATAGCCAGTCATATTTGGAGATCTCAGCACGGTTCTCTTGATTAGCTGATAGAACAGGTAGTCCCCAAATCAGAAAGGAAATCTTGAATAACTCAATGTAAATCAAATGGACTTAACTGCCATTTATTGAAGTCTCTACCCATAGCTGAAAAATAGGTACTCTTCCAAGGACATCAGGACTCCTTATTAATATAGACCATATGTTTTACCATCAAGCAAGAACTTAATACATTTGAAAGACTTAAATAAAGCCAGGCGTGGTGGCGCACGCCTTTAATCCCAGCACTCGGGAGGCTGAGGTAGGAGGAGCGTTGTGAGTTCGAGGCCGGCCTGGGCTACAACGCGAGCGCAAGGCCGGCCTGAGCTACACAGTGCGACCCTGCCTCAAAAAACCAGGGCTGGGAGTTTGGCTCAGTGGCTTAAGCGCCTGCCCTGGCAGGCGCGAGGCTGTGAGTTCAATCCCCAGTACTGCAAAAAAAAAAAAAAAAAAGACTTAAATAATACAGAATGTTCTATTGTGTATTTTATATCCTAACAGGATTGTTCTAATTTTTAAAATTCTAACAATTAAATTAGAAAACAGTAATGAAAATATCTAGAAAAATTTCCAAATATTTTTAAATTAGGCAAACATGCCTCTTACATATCTTTGGATCAAAGAGGATATCACAAAAAATTAGAAAATAGTTTGAAAAGGATAATAATTAAAACCACATGTAAACATTTGTAGGTTGCATGTGTTATAGTGTTTGAGGGAAACTGATAATCT
>RJWM01023245.1:0-32455 GCA_004363535.1 Dasyprocta punctata
GGTCACAATTTGCCCAAGAGAATGCTAATATTTTTAGCATTTCCCAGACTATTTTCAAGGATTCTTGTTTCACGCTGAAAACATAGGACTTACTGAAGTCTGTACAGACACATCTTAATACCTCTTCACAGCATAACTTTGGGTGTCCTAATTGTGCCATTTCTGTTCCACAAATGAGGAGACTAAGCTCTGGAGAAAATAAGTAATTTCCAAGGACATGAAAAAATCCATCATACTTGCAAGACCTAAACCTATATCCTATTTCTCTGTTAATAATCTTTTTCCATCTCTCCATAGGTCAAAGAAGATGGAACCAGTTTTTCAGAAGGACGGGAGAGAAAATCCCGTCATTTACACATTTTTCCAAAAATGAATTACTCATTTCTGACACACAATTAGAAATAGCATTTCCCTCTTTTCCAAGACCAAGGTAAGCTTCTCTATGTAATAAACACCTCTAATTTAAAAAGATAAGGGAACTAGAAACAGTGGGGTGTCTGTAGTATGACTCTATCTCAGTACCTCCAATATGGTTCCATCAGTGCCTTTTCTGAAACTGACTTGGAGAAGCTGGGGTTTAGCTCAGTGGCAGAGCACCTACCTCGTGTGCGCAAGGCCCTGGGTTCCATCCCAACCCCACTTTAGCGAACTGAGATATCCTCAACAGAGGGATGTAGATCAGTGGTAGAATGACTGCTTAGTACATGTGATGTGCTAGGTTCCATCTCCAAAACTACTGGGAATAAGATGTGTCAAGTGTTTAAATGCAAAAACATTTTAAACAGCAGAGAGTACATGAATTTTCATGCTGATTTCCTTAAGAAAATGAGAAAAACCTCAGATAGATGATGACTTGATTGGGGAGATGGCAAATTCATCCTTTTCACTATAAGTTACTTTATTATTGAAGGGGTAGCTTCCAAAACATTGTGCCAATACAGTACTTCTACTGACTCTAGAAGAATTACTGAGTCTACTAAGATTATTACTTCAATTTCACGATTTCTTCACAAACTCATTTTTTATTTTTTGCTCATCTAGAAAATCTAGGATTGCATTTATCAAAGGCAGACATGAGACTAAGTTAGATATGGCTTTGAATCTTGAAGTATTATAGTATAGAATATAAAAATACCATAATCTTCCATTTGTTTCAAATAAATGAGAGGTATGTGTGTAAATGGCCTCTCCCATTACTTTGCTGTCTCTTTATGTCTGTCTGTGCATATATCTCTCCATCATCCATGAGCCAAACAGGTTCACAAGCATTGCATTTAGCTCATTATTTACTAAAGAAAATATGGTTTAGGAGATAAACGCATTTAAGATTTGTGGTCATGACACATCATTTCTTTTCTTTGTTTCTCATTTGAGTTACACATGTTAAGGAAGTCAACTGTGTAATCTACGAACATGTCTTAGCCACAACAATGTGGATCTAACAGTATAGAGATGATTTATATACTGTGCTTCATAACTGGAGGCAGAATAGCAACCTTAACAATGTCCTAGAAAGATGTCCATATTCTGCTCCATAAAAAACCCTGGGATGATGTTGCATTAGATTAGACGGAAAGAACTACACTCAATGAGTAAGTGGAGATATTGGGGAAGGTGAGATTATCCTGGTGTATTCACATGGCTGCAGTGAGAATACTTGTCATTAGAGAACATAGCAATAAAACAAAACAAGAAAAAATGACAGCTGCATCTCAGATTATTTAGAGGGTGACACACTAACAAACACAGATAATGCAGAGTTCTGAGTCCAGTGACCTGGGGAGGGGTCAGGAGAAACCATGGACAACAGCAGCTCTCAGGGACAGGACGAGCAATCCGCAGGCTGAGGTCAAACTCTCAGACCATGAATCTCAGCCCTCTGCATCCGTGATGCAGCTGACTGCTGACAATAACAACAGCAGGGTGAGTCTAAGACACAAGGGGTTTCTCTCAACACGACTAAAGTGTGTGAAATGTGTGTTGTAAGGAAAATCTTGGAATAAGAGGACTCTGAGAGCTCTGGACCCTAAGCACAATGATTAACACAACCTCTCCTCTGAGAGAGAGAGAATAGACTGAGAAACACTGAAGAAATCCAAAGACTTAAGAGGAAGACCATGCGAAAAATCATGTCGATCAAGAGTAAATTTACCAGACGATGCACTCACCCATACCTGAACCACATGTGCTGTGACCCACCTCCCTGTACCTACACTGAGCCCAGCATTGCATCCTGATAGTAATATTACAGCCAGCCAGCATCCAGGTGGGGCTGAACACACACTTTCTGCTGTTCTCAGGTGCTATTCTGTTGGATTCTCAAAATAGTATTTGGAGGTAAGTCCCAAAGTGTCCAGCAAAATTTATTTGGCTGATTCATAAAATTAAATACAGAAAAGTTAGTTTGAGAGCAGTGTTGAAAGACACCAAACAGAAGATTACTTATGAGTGTAAACACACCCCTTCTAAGAATCCTAGTTTTCATACCCAATGCTGTTTGTTCTTTCTAAACTGCCTCTGTTAGTTTCAAATGACTCTAATGTTACATGTAGTGCACTGTCCCCACTGGATATTTATTTGTTAATTTCTCTTCCAGGCAACCTCTAGCATAATACTTGGTACAAAAGAAATAATGCCTAAAGCTAAATTAAGTAAAATTAGAATGCTATCAAATTCAGTAACATTACATTGGTTGATAATTACCTTGTCCGAAGTTTGGCTCTGTCTGCTAATTGTCCTACACTCTTGTATAAATTCAACCATTTTGTTACCAAAATACTTGCTATAAAAATGGGCATCAGTAAACCATCTAATGGGATTACAGAGAGAATTAAGAAACATTTGAGCCTGGCAAGAGAATATTACTGCAACTAAAAGTGTTAGGCTCAATCTCACCCACAGAGAGATTTATTCCAGTAATGGGACAATGGACAATTTCCTGTCATTCTATTTTAACATAGTTTACTCATACACAAAATTAATAAGTGGGGATCACAATCCATGAAGATCTCTCATCTTCAAAAAAAACTATTTCACAGATAAGCCTTCTACTAGTTTTTTGTAACACCAAGTTTTAGATCTTCAGAATATGGAAAAAAAATTCTGTTGTGATAAAATAATGCATACACATTTTACCAGCTGTGTGACTCACTTTTGCTCCTCTTGCTGCTCTTCTCCCCTCTCTGCTCTAGGGTGCCTTGGGCCTCTGCAATACCACCCATGGAGAATACCACGCAGGTGAGCGCCTTCTTCCTGCTGGGACTCACTGCTGACCCGGAAATGCAGGGCCCACTCTTTGCAGTGCTCCTGCTGGTCTACCTCCTCACTCTCATCGGGAACCTTGGGATGATCCTGGTGATTCTGCTGGACCCTTGTCTGCACACGCCCATGTACTTCTTACTCAGCAACCTGTCCCTGGTGGACTTCTGCTACTCCCCAACGGTCACCCCAAAGGTTTTGGCTGGTTTACTTACAGACGACAAACTTATCTCTTACTATGCTTGTGCTGCTCAGATGTTCTTCTTCATCCTCTTTGCCATTGCAGAGGGTTACCTTCTGGCCTCCATGGCCTACGATCGCTTCGTAGCTGTGTGTCAGCCCCTGCATTACCCTATGATCATGACGAGGAATGTGTGTGCTCGCCTGGCCCTCGGCTCTTACATCTCTGGTTTTCTGACTGCTGCTATTGAAGTTGGAGACACCTTCTGCCTCCCTTTCTGTGTGACTAATGTGGTCCACAACTTCTTCTGTGATACTCCAGCAGTCAGAGTCTGGCTTGTTCTGATATATGCATGAATGAACTCATTCTTATTTTTGTCTCAAGCTTTCATATTATTTTTACAGTAGTTGTTATTTTTATTTCCTACCTGCTTATATGTATCACCATTTCGAGGATGCATTCAGAGGAGGGAATCAGTAAGACATTGTCCACCTGTGCCTCCCACCTCACTGCAGTTTCCTTATTTTACGGAACTGTCACCATCATGTACCTGCAGCCCAGCTCCAGTCACTCCATGGACACCGACAAAATCTCATCTGTCTTCTACACCATGGTCATCCCCATGCTGAGCCCTATGGTCTACAGCCTGAGGAACAAAGAGGTCAAGAGAGCATTCAAAAGTATTGTCGTGCATGCAAAATTGTCTTTAAGACTTTTATATTGACTTTGAAGAAGACAAGGACTCTCTAGGCTGTCAGATATTCTTCCTCCACTCAATCACATATTGAGGCTCAGACAGATGCTTAGTTCCTTAAAACTTCAAAAAGTTTTTTGAAGTTTTTATTGCCTAGAGACAAGCAAATGTCTCTAGAAATGTAATAGGTAAATTGAAAGTGTTGCAGCATGAGTTATTTTAGTTTCTGCTTACCAAAAGTCTTTTAAAAGACATGTTATTGATTTGCACACTTCATGTATTTTTTTTTGCCACAAAGCAGTAGAGAGACACATGTAAAAGGGGAACATCCATGTACCTGTTATGTAGTAAAAAAATATATCCCTGTGATCACATATGAATGAAAGTGAGAAATTTCCCAGACATAAGTAGAAAATGGCTGAATTTTAATGAAAACTAAATTTAGTAATTAATCGATGTATTAGAAATATACTCCTTGTCTAGTACTGTTTATCCATTGAGCTAGTGGCATTGCTGGAGTACTAATTTAATAAGAAAAGTGACACAGTTTTTGGTATTTATTGACACATTTAATGTATAGATTTAGAAGTGCAGAATTAAAAAGAATTAATATTTCATCCTGATTGTACTATTTCATACAACCAACACACTCATGTTTAAAATATCAAGAATAGAGCTCCAGAAAAGTAGACAGAAAGAAACATTTCATGATGTATACAAATCCAACTATTAAGTCTCGTGTCATTTTACAAATTCACTGAGAGCTCAGCAAGGCTCTCCAGTTTTCTTCTGAAAAGGCTTTGCTGGTTTTAACGCCCCTTCATTATACTTAGGATGAGTTACACTATCTTTAGTCGCTCCCCATTCTTTTACCTATCTTATGTTCGCTGAGTCCTTGATGTTTCTTCCAACAGTCTTGCGCAGTCTCGCTACTCTCTTCAGGTCTTCGCTTCTGCGCTACTGTGTTAGAGCACCCTTCTCTGACCACTTTACACAGAGGTCACTCTCTATGCTGTGAGCAAGCTGTCCCTTTGCCCTATATTAAGCTTCATGCTCCACACCAGCAAAGCACAGAACAGTAAACCAGCTTGACACAGAAGTCTCACAGTATGTGACAGTGGTTAGGATTCTCCAGAGTAAGAGATTCTCCAGAGTAAGAGAACTAATAGATAGACAGAGATACATAGGAGGAGGTTTACTATGATGGATTGCAGCATGAGATTAAGGAGGCTGAGGATGCCCATGATTCTCTATCTGCAAGCTAGAGGCCCAGGAAAGCTGCCGGGGCAGCCTCAGGTCCAACCCAAATCCCTCACCACCATGGGCCCCAATGGGGTGAGTCCCGGGCCACGTGTGAGAGCCGAGTTCCCAGGACACGAGCAGAGGGCCGTCCTGCTCAGACACACACAGCACGCTCACCCTCCCTCTGCCTCCGTGGATGGCTAGGCGCCTGCCGCCTTCCCTGAGGGTGATCACTGCTCTCTTCTGGTTCCCACGCTGACCTCTTCTGGAATCAACCTCACAGACACCCAAACACGATGTTTAATCAGCTCTGGATATCTTTCAATTAGTCCAGGCAACATACAAAGTTACCTGAACAGCCAGAAATGAATAAAACTAAAAACACGTTTTTGTAAGTGAACACCATGAACCATAATATATAAAAGCAAATCAGTGAGAAATCTTGAAAACAAAACATTTATTAATCATTTTACAAAAATCTAAGAAGGACAGTGTAATGATGAGACCAGACATAATAGAATTTAGAATTAACATATCCAAGATGATGCTTTAAAATATTCAAAAGAAAGCTTGGAAAGCAAAGAGGTTGAAAATAGACAAATTAAAGGATAGCACATATTGAGAAGGCCACATGGAAAACACTCCGAAAAAAATAATAGAGAATGTAAATATAAAATGGATAAATGTTTCCTGAATTGAAGAAACATAAGTCATTGGGTTGATGCACTAGGTTACTATTGGAGATAATCAATTTGCAAAATTGTCTCTTGTTAGAGTGGAAAAATAAGGACAAGAACAAACTTTACAAAAAATTGTACTTACCTGACATCAGTTACCTTCCTAAAACATCAGTTAACAGTGTTAAACTCTTTTAAAACACTAAAACATAATACATACCAACACCAGATTTCTAGTCCCAGATAACCTGACAACGTAAAGTTGTAAAATCAGACATTGTCAGATATAATCAAATATTCAAAATTGGTTTACTATTTAGCAGTACAGTGAAAGTGTTCAGCAGAGGGCAGAGATACAATTTATCTAACATCGAATCTAACAGAAAGAATAGAGCATGCTTCACTTCTTCCTGCCTCTTGGAGCCGACTTCGCTGCAGCAGGACTGCCTTCCCCAATCCTTCTGGCCAGCATAAGTCACGTGGTAACATGCATGGGAAAGGAGCCACCTTGCAGAGGCGAGAGCTGTGGTATCAGGTTGGGCTCCCCTGGAGCAGTCCTTCGGTACCTTTCATTTTATTTCTTTTTGGTTTTTACTGGTACTGACACCAGAAAAATGCAGCCTCCCACACATGAGCTGAGCACAGTCTCACAGCAAAATCTCAGCCCTAAGTCTCAGACATGTGACCTCTTTCTTCATTCTCTTGTAATATCTACGTCCCAGAATATGGACCTGGGAAGCCAAGAGGGTGCAGAGGCGGCACCCACAGTGTGAGCTAAGGTGGGTCCCTGGGGTAGGAAGGAAGCCTCTGCCTGCAGACATCCATCACGTATTCCATTGACTTATTGGTATTAATTCCTAAAATCCCACCCCACTGACACCTGAGTCCTATCTCACCATTACAGTAAACACAAGACAGAAAACATGAATTTTATTTATCAATTTCCTAAAATTTCAACAACTTATGGATCCATAATAATAATTAACAAGGTAGACAAGCTAAAGCAAAATGAATAAAAACATGATAGAAAAAATAAGTATGTGGGATATATTATAAATATCAATAGAATTTTAAATGTAAATAAACACACTGTTTATGTCTGCAATGACTGTATAACAAAATTAGGGGACAAAAAAATAAATACAAATGCATTTAAGTGCCACTCAATGTAAAATGTGTATTTGGTATGCAGGTTAATTGCTTCTCCACTAGGTAAGTGCTTGCCCCCAAAGGGAGTCAGTACTTCCAGAGAGGCCCAAGTTCACACAGATGTCTCCCGATTCCCTTGGGATAAGCTTCAACATCAGATCATGGTCCCACAGGACACTGTTTTAAAGTGATAAAACTCAAATCAGACCCCTTTGGTAACAATTTACCCAAAAGAATGCTAATATTTTTAGCATTTCCCCAGACTGACCATTTTCAAGGATTCTTGTTTTACGCTGAATACATACAACTTTCTGAGGTCTGTGTAGACACATCTCAAATTCTCTTCATGTGCATAATTTTGGTAGCACTAATTTTGCCATTTCTGTTCCACAAATCAGGAGACTAAGCCCTGCAGAAAGTAAATCACTTCCAAGGATATGAAAAAAATCCTTGATACATGCAACACCTAAATCTGTGTCCTACTTCTCTATTAATAATTCTTTCTCCATCTCTCCATAGATCAAAGAAGATGGAGAATCTTATTCTGGAAGATGTGAGGGAAAATTTCTCTGGTATCATTTATACACCTTTCCAAGAACAAATTTCTGACTTCAGATGCACTATTCAGGATTGACTTTTCCTCTTTGCCAAGACCAAGGTAAACTTCTCTATTTTTTTTCTATTTTTTTATTTTAAAAATAGCAAAATACAACAACATAACAGAATAAAGTCAATCAAAACAAAGCAGTATGACTGGTACAGAAACTCGAAGATTGATAATGTGAGTACAATAGCTACTATAACATACCTTGCCATCTTCAGATTAGCTGACCATTCCAACAGGTGTAGTGGAATTGAACCAAAAACAAAACAAAACAAAATCAATAAAAACAGAATATAAAATAAAGGGAAAAAAAGAGAAAAATAATAACGATCAGAGTAAAGCAAAACAGTGAGGACCACATTCGTCCTCGAAGACAAAACAGAAGGGAGTCCCCCATATTTGCAATATTGCCCACTGTCTTCGTGCAAAGAGACATTGAGGGTACCGATCAGAGGCCTGCAAAATCTATGAAACAATACTAGCATTTAGTTGCTTTATGTACTTTAGTTGCCATCAATTTAGCCAGACCTCAGAGCCAGCAGCTTGCTTACGGGGGGGTGGGGGGGATATGGATGCTGTCCTTGATTCTGAGCCCGCACGCTGGCCCACCACAGGCCCGGCAAGTTGGGGCCGGTTTAGGCCCATCCTGGTTCTCCTCCGGGGTCAAGCAGCACCCAGCCCCGGAAGGCGGCTCAGTTCCAAAAACTTCTCTATTTAATAGATACTTTAAATTAGAAAACAAAAGTGAACTAGAAACAGTGGGGTGTCTGCAATATGACTCTATTTCTTTACCTCCTGTATGGTCCCTTCAGTGCCTTTTCTGAAACTCTGCCTTGGAGAAGCTGCGGTTTAGCTCAGTGGCAGAGCATCTGTCTCATGTGCTCAAGGCCCTGGGTTCCATCCCAGCTCCACTTTAGGAAACTTAGATATCCTCAACTGAGGGGTGTAGAGCAGTGGTAGAATGACTGCCTAGTATGTGTGATACCTTGGGCTCCATCTTCAAAACTACTGGCATTGAAATTCCTCCAACGTTCAAGTGCAAAAATATTTTATCCAGCAGAGAGCACAGTGATGCTGTGTTTATGAATTTTCATGTTGGTTTTCTTAAGAAAATGAGGAAAATCTCAGATGATAACCTAATTGGGAAGATGTTAAATTCATCCTTTTCATTATACATTACTTTCTTATTGAAGTCACAGCTTGCAAAAACAGTGTTACAATAGAGGATTCCAACTGACTCTAGAAGAATTACCATGAATCTACTATGATCATTGCTTTATTTTCTCAATTTCCTCCCAAACTCATTGTCTCATTATTTGCTCATCTAGAAAATCTAGCATTGCAGTGATCAGAGACAAATGTGAGAGTAAGTTAGATATGGCTCTGAATCTTGATTAACTTATTGCAGGTATAAAATATAAGAAATGAATATAATTCCACAATCCTCCTTTTTCTTCATATTAAATGAGATGTATGTATTTACGTGTAAGTGATATCTCCCTATCTTTCTGTCCATTATGTCTCTCCACCATCTACGAGAAAAATCAGCTCACAAGCATTTTCATCTAGATGTCATTAAAGAAAATATGGCTAAGGAAATAGACTCATTTAGCATTTTTTGATCTTGACGAAATACTTCTTTATTCCTCTTTTGGTACACACACATTAAAAAGTCAACTATGCAATCTATTATCGGGGACCCAGCCTAGATCCCCAATCTTCCAAATGAGTGTTCGGCAAGGGCTTAAATAAATGAGACAAGTGGTATGATTTTAGGGCTCCAGGAGGATCAAAGCCCCTGCAGAGTTCTTGACTCTGCAGCTGTCATGAGGGCTAAGACAAAGAGCTTCTCTGGATCACCCGTATATATTTTCAAATAGACAAAGAGAGGGGATACTGAGGGAGGTGCTGAGGGTGGTGCCAGAACTGAGCAGGACTTGGGAATAACTTCAAGGAAGGAATGCCAGAAAAGGAGAACCATTTTATCTCCAAGATGGTCTTTGTGATGGGACTGTGATGGCCTGCAGAGTAAGATTCCTGCAGGGCAGTCTCTACTAACATAATTAATTATGGAGCCAATGTGTGCTCAGCTGCGACCTTCTCTACCTTGCCTTTTGAGGTATCTCTGACCTCATTGGCCACTACGGGCCTTGGTCAGGACCAGTGATTCATAGAGTTTCATTTACTATGAATCAGCTCCCATCGCCAGGCAAGGGGCCTAGGCCTAGGACAGGCTCACAGATAAATAAAATGCCAATTAGTAAATTTTAAATCCTGCTCAGAACTGCTTTGCAGTGGTCTCCAACAATCTATGAACATGTCACAGCCACAATAATATCTCAGACTGGAGAAAATCTTCCTCCTGTACTTCATATGTGGATGCACAATAGCAACCTTAGCCATGACTCAGAAAGATGTCCATATCATGCTCCATGAAACCCTAAGAGCATGTTGCATTAGGTGAGAAGAAAAGAACTGGATGTAATGACTAAGTTGAGGCTTTGGGGAAGGTGAGTTTATCCTTCTGTATTGACATGGCTCCAATGAGAATAGCTGTCTTTAGAGAACATGGAAAATTTAAAACAAATAAGAATCCTAGCCAGATTCTTAAGTGGGTGACATGCTAGCAAACATAAAAACATGGTACAGTGGGCTGGGGAGGGGTCAGGAGAAACCATGGACCACAGTGGCTCTCAGGGAGAGGATGAGCAATCCGCAGGCTGAAGTGAAACTCTCAGACCATGAATTTTATCCCTCTGCAGCCGTGATGCAGCTGAGTGCTAGCAATAAAAACATCAAGATGAGTCTAAGACACAAGGGGATTCTCTCAACACAACTAAAACGTGTGAAATGTGTGTTGTAAGGGAAATCTTGAACTAAGAGGACTCCAAGAGCCCTGGACTCTAAGCCCAATGATTGAGACAACCTCTCCTCTGGGAGAGAGGAAATAGACTGAGAAGCAATGAAGAATTCCAAAGATTTGAGAGCAAGAGCATGTGAAAAACAACATCCATCAAGAGTGAATTTACCAGACGACACACTCACCTGTACCTGAGCCACGTGTGCTGGGACCCACCTCCCTGTACCTACACAGAACCCAGCATTGCATCCCAAGAGTAATATTACAGTCAGCCAGCATCAGGGTGGGGCTGAACACACACTTTGTGCTGTTGTCAAGTGCTATCCCATTGGATTCTCAAAATAGTATTTGGAGGTAAGTCCCAAAGTATGCAGCAAAATTTATTTCCCTGACAGAGAAAATTAAATTCAGAAACAGGTTAAGAGCAGTGTTCCAAGACACCAAAGAGTAAGGATTACATATCAGTGTAAATGCATCTCTACCAAGAATCCTAGTTTTCGTATCCAATGCTGTATTTTCTTTTCAAGCTGTTTTTATTGGTTCCATGTGACTGTAATGCTGCAGGAAACACACTGTACCTCCTGGGTATTCATTTGTCAATCTCTCTTCTAGGCCACCTCTTGCATAATGCTAGGTATAAAAGAAATAATAAAGCTAAATTAAGTAAAATTAGAATGGTACCAAATTCAGTAACATTATTTTGGTTGGAAATTACCTTGTCTGAAGTTTGGCTCTGTCTAGTAATTGTCATATACTCATGAATAAACACAATCATTTTGTTGCAAACTACCTCCTATGGAAATGGGCATCAGTAAACCACCTAATGGCATTGGAGAGAGGATTAAATGACACTTAAGTCTGGAAAGGGACAACTCCAGCAACTTAGAGTATTAGGCTCAATCTCAACTGGTAGAGAGATTTATTGCAGGCATGGGACAATGGACCATTTCTTATCTGCAACTCTGACTTGGTCTACTCATACACAAAATTAATAAGTGGGGATCACAGTCCATGAAGATCTCTCATCTTCAAAAAAAAGGATTCCACAAATAAGTCATCTGCCAGTTTTTTGTAACACCAAGCTTTAGAACTACAGAATATGGAAAAAAAACTTTCTGTCGTGATAAAATAATGCATACACATTTTCCCAGCCCTGTAACTCACTTTTGCTCCTCTTGCTGCTCCTTCTCCCCTCTCTGCTCTAGGGTGCCTTGGGCCTCTGCAATACCATCCATGGAGAATACCACGCAGGTGAGTGCCTTCTTCCTGCTGGGACTCACTGCTGACCCGGAAATGCAGGGCCCGCTCTTTGCAGTGTTCCTGCTGGTCTACCTCCTCACTCTCATCGGGAACCTCGGGATGATCCTGGTGATTCTGCTGGACCCTCGTCTGCACACGCCCATGTACTTCTTCCTCAGCAACCTGTCCCTGGTGGACTTCTGCTGCTCCTCAACGGTCACCCCAAAGGTTTTGGCTGGTTTACTTACAGACGACAAATTTATCTCTTACAATGCTTGTGCTGCTCAGATGTTCTTCTTCGTCCTCTTTGCCACTGGGGAGAGTTATCTCCTGGCCTCCATGGCCTATGATCGCTTCGTAGCTGTGTGTAAACCCTTGCATTACCCTATGATCATGACGAGGAATGTGTGTGCTTGCCTGGCCCTAGGTTCTTACGTCTTTGGTTTTCTGACTGCTGCTATTGATGTTGGAGACACTTTCTGCCTTCCTTTCTGTGTGACCAACGTGGCCCACCACTTCTTCTGTGATATTCCAGCAATCATGACTCTGGCTTGTTCTGATAAACACATGAATGAGTTGATTCTTCTTTTTATCTCAAGCTTTCATGTTATTTTTGCACTAGTTGTTATTTTAATATCTTACCTGCTTATATTTATCACCATTTCAAACATTCACTCAGGCGAGGGAATCAAGAAGGCTTTGTCCACCTGTGCCTCCCACCTCACTGCGGTCTCCTTGTTTTACGGAACTGCCACCATCATGTACCTGCAGCCCAGCTCCACTCACTCCATGGACAAGGACAAAATCTCATCTGTCTTCTACACCATGATCATCCCCATGCTGAACCCCATGGTCTACAGCCTGAGGAACAAGGAGGTCAAGAGTGCATTCATGAAGGTTGTTGGACAGGCAAAATTTTCCTTAGGATTTTGATTTTGACATTGAGGAAGACACTAGATCTCTCTAGACTGTCAGATCATCTTCCTCTACTCAGTCATTTATTACAGCTCACACAGAAGTTATACTCCTTCCAATTTCAGCAGCTGTTCTCCAGACACAAGGGAATGTCACCAGAAACATAGTAAGAGAACAGAAAAGCTAACTTGAGTCATGAATTATTTCGGTTCCTGCTTATCAAAATCCTTCAAAATGTGTTGTTTTTATTAGCACACTTCATTTGTTTTCTTGACCACATGCCAGTAGAGACAGACATGTAAAAGGAGGGCATCTAGGAGATGGTCATGTACTCAAAAATATATTCAGGGACTCACATACTGAAGAGGGCTTGGATTTGCCCAGACATAATTGAAAAATGAATAGCTATTGATGAAAAGAGGTTTTCACTAATTAATTGAGGTCCTGGAATTTTAATTCATTCCCTAATATTATTTATTCATTGAGTTATTCATATTACTGGAAGACTAATTTAACAATAAAAGTGTCACACAGTTTTTACTTTTTTATTAGCACATTGTGATATAGAGATTTAGAAATACAGATTTAAGTGCATATTTCTCCTTCATTGTATTATGTTATGCAACCAACATGTTCATGTGTAATATTAAAAATGTAGTAACAGAAAAGTTGAGGGAAACTGAAACATTTTGTGATGTATACATATTTGACTATCATGTCTAATGTAATTTTATACATTCACTGAGAACTCAGCAAGGCTCTTCATCTTTCTGAAAATGCTTTGCCATTTTTAATGTCCCTTCATTGTACTTAGGATGAGTTTCTTTATCTTTAATCAAAGACAAGTACTACTGTGCTAGAGCACCCTTCTCTGACCACCTTGCACAGAGGTCACTCTGTGCCGCGAGCAATCTGTCTCTTTGCTCTACATGAAGCTTCATGCTCCACACCAGCAAAGCACGGAAGAGCAAACCAGCTTGACACAAAATTCTCACGGTGTGTGACAGTGGGTAGGATTCTCCAGAGTAAGAGAACTAATAGATACATAGAGATACATAGGAGGAGGTTTACTATGATGGTTTGGAGCATGAGATTAAGGAGGCTAAAGACTCTGTGATTTTCTATCTGCAAGCTAGAGGCCCATGAAAGCTGCCGGGGCAGCCTCAGGTCCAACCCAAATCCCTCCCCACCCTGGGCCCCACTGGGGTGAGTCCCGGGCCACGTGTGAGAGCCGAGTTCCCAGGACAGGAGCAGAGGGCCATCCTGCTCAGACACACACAGCGCGTTCACCCTCCCTCTGCCTCCGCGGATTGCTAGGCGCCTGCCACCTTCCCTGAGGGTGATCGCTGCTCTCTGCCAGTTCCCACACAGACCTCTTCTGGAATTGACCTCACAGACACCCAATTACGATGTTTAATCAGTTCTCTGGACATCTTTTGATCAATAAAGATAGCATATGAAATTAACTGAAGAGCTAGAAATAAATAAAACAAAAACATATTGTTCTCATTGAAACCTTGAATCATGAAATACCAAAAGGAAATCGCAGAGAGATCATGAAAATAAAACATATATTGATCATTCTATAAAACCCTTTGATTGTGTCACTATTAAAACAGACAAAAGAGAATTTACAATTAATGTATGTAAGATGGGGCTTCAAACTGTTCAAAAAAAGATTAGAAAACAAAGAAGTGAAAAAATAGATAAATTAAGAGATAGGCAACACACCTTGAGAAGGCCATATGGAAATAACAGAGAAAAAAATAAATTCAAAAATCAGTATATATGTTAAAGTGATGAATTTTGGTGACTTATAGACATGTAAGACCTTGTGATAAAGAACTATATTATTATTAGCAATAACTCATTTTAAAGATTCTCTATTGCAAGAGTGGAAAAATAAGAACAAGAACACATTTTACAAAACAAATTCTAATTACCTGACATCAGTTACATTCATAAAATACAAGTTGACAGTATTAATATCCTTAACAGACTAAAAGAAAATGAGCATCAATCCCAGATTTCTATACCTAGATAAACTGCCACTCACATTTGATTGTAAAATCAGACATCATCAGATACACATAAATATTCCAAGTTGGTTTACTATCTAGCAGTAGAATGAAAGCATTCAGCAGAGGGCAGACACACAATTTATCTAATAGTGAGTCTCAAAGAAAAATAGAGCACGTTTTATTCTTTCCTGTCCCTTTGACCCTGCTTCTCTGCAGCAGGAGTGCCTTCCCCAGCCCTTTCCATCAGCATAAATCACGCAGTAACACATATGGGAAAGGAGCCACCTTGCAGAGAGGAGACCTGTGGTGTCAGGTTGGGCTCCCCTGAAGCAGACCCAGAGTCAGTGATGTGAGTTGAATGCATTCAGTGTTGTGAGTTTACAACATCTGGGGAACTGTGTCAGAGAAGAGAAGGATGGCATTCAGGATTTTATTCATGAGTGTGGTACATCCATGAAAACTGAGCTCTATGCTACAGGAAGTGCTGGAATAACACATAAAAGAAGCCTTTCCCAGTTTCTCCTCCCTTGTGAACATATTCTTCCCATTTCACAACATCTAATGTACATTTTTGTCTTACTCGCTATTTCAGTTTTTCACACTAGGGGCATGAGGAAAGGTGATAAAAAGAAGGGAAAAGAAAACAATATCTGTACATATACAAGATAGTTAAGACTGTTACACTACTAATTTCTCTTAGCTCATTGAAAAGAAAGTTTTGTGCTAATATTGTTTGGGCAATTTTCATCTTTATATCTTGTACACTGAGTAACTACTTCAAAAATAAAAATGTACAACCTATTAACCATTCTTACATTTGTCATCTTATTTTGAAATTATGCTTTTTATTCACTTTAAAATAAAAAAATAGGGAACCCTCAGTGTATTGTGCAGGAACTGGTAAAGCCCTACCCAGTGACTCCAATCAGCTGGGGATCATCAGTGGGTTGCAGGGCCTGCTGAAGGTCTGTCCCTTGAACTCTACTCAGGTGGGTAGCACTGGGGCACCATGCAGGGCTTGGTTAAGTTCTGCCTAGTGACCCCAGGTACCTGGAGAGGCTCAGTGAGCAACACAGGGTCAGGGACTACTACTCAGCTGGGGACACCCCATCCAGTACAAACAGTCGTCACCAACTCAGGAAGCAACTAGGACTTTACAATTGGCTGCCCCAGGGAGTACAGGAAAATGACAAAATGAAAGAGTGAAAAGAAATCTTAAACCTCAAGCCCATCCCAAACAAGTCCAGGAAACATGGACATAAGAGAAAGGGTAGGTCAAGCCCCTGAAATTTCTGAAATGATAACAACTGAGATAAAGAAATAACTCCATGAAGCTGTAAAGGAAATCAGATCAGAAGTAATCTCCCAGGTAAAACCAGAAACAATAAACATAATGAAAGAAATGCTTGGCACATCTAAAGAAGACATAGTTTAAAAAAATAGAGACACATTGGAAAATGATGGAAACCTTGAATGAACAATATAGAAAAGATTTAGAATGCATGAAACAGATTCAAAGAGATATTAAGAAAATTAAATATTCCATCAAAAGCTGGCAAAACCACTTGAAAAAAGTGAATATAGACTTTCAAACCTTGAAGACAAGGTTGCAGCTAGTGAGAAGAAAAGGAAATAAATCAATAGTTGCAAGATGATGCAAAGAAAAATAATATAAGAATGATAAGTGTCAATGAAAAAGGTGTCAACACAAATGATGTTAAAAGATAATTTACTGAAGTAATAGCAGAAAATTTCCAAGGCATGGAAAAGAAACTGACACAGATTAATGAAGCATATAGAACTCCAATTAGCTATAATCAAAATAAGTGTACATCCAGACATATAAAAATCAAGATTCCAAAAATTTAGCGTAAGAACAGAATATTAAAAGCTATTAAGAAAATAAACTAATCACCTATAATGGAAAGCCCATGAGAATCACAGCAGACTTCTCAACACAAACAATCAAGTAAATAACAGCATGAAATTTATAGAAAACATTCCTAAAATTCATATGGAAAAAGAAGAGACCTAGAATAGCAAGGCAATCCTGGGCAACAAAAGCAAGGCAGAAAGAATCACAATTCCTGACTTGAAATTATACTACAAAGCTACAGTGATAAAATCATTATGGTACTGGCAACAAAACAGACCTGAGTATCAATGGAACAGATGAGAAGATGCAGACAGAAGTAGAAAGACACACACCTTATCTTTGCCAAGGGGCTAAACATGTCCACTGGAAGAAAGATAAACTCTTTAACAAATGGTGCTAGAAAAGTTAGCTTTCCACATGCCAAAGGCTGAAACTAGACTCGTGTTTACCACCATGCACTAAACTAAAGTCAAAGTTGATCAAAGATCTAAATATTAAAACAGAAGCACTAAATCTACTGGAAGACAAGGTAGGTAGAAATCTTGAAGAAATAGAGGCAGGCCAAGAGTTCATGAACAAAAGGCAAACCACACAGGAAGTACTTCAAAGAATCAACAACTAGGATCTCTTCTTATTAAAAAGTTTTTGTACTTCAAAAGAAATTACCAACAGAGTGTAGACAAAACCCACAGAATGAGAAAGGATTTTAGCCAGTTGTCCCTCAGACAGAGGACTTTTTTCTAGAACATATAAAGAACTAAAAAACATCAGGTCCCCAAATTCAAAAATCCATTGAAAAATGGATATCTGAGATGAATATGCACTTCTCAGATGAAGAAATACAAATGACAAATAAATACATGAAGAAATGCTCAACATCACTGGTCATTCAAGAAATGCAAGTGAAAACAACATTGAGATTCTATCTCACTCCAGAGAGAATGGCTGCCATCAAGAAATCAACCAATAACAACTGTTGGCAGGACTGTGGGGAAAAAGGAACACTTCTCCACTGTTGGTAGCAGTGTAGACTGGTGCAACCACTGTGGGAATCAGTGTGGAGATTCCTCAGAAAACTAGGATCTGAAGCCCCATTCAATTCAGCTATTCCCCTGCTGGGTATTTTCCCAGAAAAATTGAAAATATGTCATGCCACAGCAATATATATGCACCCATGTTTATAGCAGCACAATTTGTATTAGCTAAATCTTGGAAACAACCCAAATGCCCATCAACCATGGAATGGATGAAAAAGATGTATTTTTATACAATGGAATATTTCTCAGTTGTAAGAAAGGATCATCTTGAGGCCTTTAGAGGTGAATGGAGGCAGCTTGAGACCATACTCATAAGTGAGATAAATCAAACTCACATTTATAAATATCATATTGTCTCCCTAGTATAAAAAATAATAAAAAGTAAAAAACTGAAAGAGTAATTAGATCCAGAATATACAATAGATATTGTAATAATGTAAAGGAAAGAAAGTGCCCAAAAGGAAAGAACTGGGACAGGGGAAAGGATAAAAAGGAAGCAAAGAAAGGATTATATGAATGTTGGTAAACACACATAAATGTACGTATGTGTATGCATGCAAGATAGATAGCTATACTACTAATCTCTGTTAGTCCATCAAAAAGAACACTTTGTGCTGTCATCGTTTGATTGATCATTTTTGTGCCAAGATCTTGTAACTTGAACAACTATTTCTACGACAAAAATATGCAATATATTAACTAGTGTTAATTTTCTACTATTTTTTAATTCTGTATCATTTCTATAATTTTTTTGTTTTGCTTTTTAAAATAAAAAAAGAACAGCATGGAGTAAAGCATTACAACTCCCAAATAAAACAACTTCCAAACCAGATTAATGTATCCTGCAAAACTATCCTTCAAAATTGATGGAGAAATAGGATACTTCCATGACAAATTACAACCAAAGAACACTATCAACACCAAACTAACCCTACAAAGAGTACTGAATATATTCTAAATATACATAAAAGTGCTTACAATTTCAAAAGCAACAACAGAAAAAAAAACCAAGCAGGGCAAACAATTAAACAGAGGGGAAAGGTAAAGAACCAACAGAAGAAAGATAACATGATAGAAATAAGCCTGTATGTATCAGGTATAGCCATTAATGTAAATGGCCTCAATTCACCAATTAAATGAAACAGACTAACAGAATGAATGAAGGAACAAAATCCAACCACATGCTGTATATAAGAAATTCATCTAAATCAAAAGGAAATTGATACACTGAAAGTCAAAGGATGAAAAACAGTAACTCATGCAATAGGAGTTCAGAAAAAAAGCAGGGTTAGCTGTTCTGTTTGCAGGCACTATGAACATCAAAAAAAAAAGAATAATCAAAAGAGATAAAGAAGTTCACTACATACTGGTTATGGGAAAAATTCAAGAGGAAAAGATAGCAATCTTAAATATATATGCACCAAATATGTGAACACCCAGTTATAAAGGCAAATATTAATAGACATGAAAAATCAAATAACCAATAATAATTACAACAGGAGAACTTAACAACTCATTGACACAAAGACCAGATAGACTAGACAAAAAATCAGCAATGAAATAACAGAACTGAATCAAACTTGTCAAACAATGGGCTTAGTAGACATGTACAGAATATTCCACCCAACATCAGAATACACATTCTTCTAAGCTGCACATGGGACATTCTTAAAAATAGACTATAGACTAGCCCATAAAACATGCTTAAATAAATGTAAAAGAATCAAAATTATCCCATGCATATTATCTGACCACAGTGCCATGAAATGAGAAATTAATGAAAATACAAACCACAAAAACTCCATAAACACATGGAAATTAAGTAATACCCTTCTAAATAATCAGTGAGCCACCAAGAAAATGAAAGAAGAAATTAAACAATATCTACAAGCAAACAAAAGTGCAAATGCAACTTACTGGGACCTGGGGTACAGAAAGCAGTCCTCAGATGGAAGCTTACTGTGATGAACTCTCACATCAGGAAAACAGGATGAACACAAATAAACAACTTGATGCTACACCTCAAACATCTAGAAAAAGAAGAGCAAGTCAAGCCCACAGAAGGGAGGAAATTAAAGGATCAGAGCAGACATTAACACAATTGAAACTAACAAAAAATACAAAAACAATAAATAAAACAATTGGTTCTTTCAAAGAATAAATAAAATTGATAAACCCCTAGCCAACCTTATCCAAAAAAAAGGGAAGAAAAATCTCAAATTCATGAAATAAGGAATGAAAATGGTGAAATCACTACAGACCCTGTGGAAATACAGAAGATCAACAATACCTACTTTGAAAGCTTTTACTCGCATAAGTTTGATAACACAAAAGAAAAGGATAAATTCCTAGAAACATACGAAATAACAAAGCTACACAGTTAATAAACTTGAAAATGTGATTAGAACCTTATCAGCAAAGAAAAGGCCAAGGTCCTGATGGATTCACTGCAGAATTCTATAAGAAATTTAGGGAAGACATCATGCTAATACTCCTCAAACTCTTCAATGAAATTGAAGTAATTCTTCCTAACTCATTTCTGAAAGTATTATACTAATACCAAAACCAGAGAATGACCCAACCAAAAAGAGAATTACAGGCCAATCACCTCAATGAACATAGATGCAAAAATTCTCAATAAAATACTGGCAAGCAGAATGCAGTGCATCATCACAAAGATTACACACCATGACCAATGGGGATTCATCCTAGGAATGCAGTAGAACCAAAGTCAAGAATCACATGATCATCTCAATAGATGCAGAAAAAGCTTTTGATAAAAAGTCCAACACCAATTCATGATAAAAAAAAAACTAGAGAAAATTAAAATAGATGATCTTTACCTCACTCTAATAAAAGTCATACATAATAAACCAACAGCCAACATCTTACTGACTGGACAAAAACTGAAAGCTTTCAATCTAAAATCAGCAGCAAGACGAGAATGTCCACTATCACCACTCCTATTCAATACAGCTCTAGAAACATTAGTCAGAGCAGTTAGACAAGAGAGAGAACAAAAGGAATAAGGATAGGAAAGGAAGAAGGTAAATTATCATTATTTGCATAAAAGAACTCTACATAGAAGACCCCCAAAACTCCATTGAAAGACTTCTAGATCTAATAAGCAAATTCAGTTATGTAGCTGGATACAAAGTCAACACTCAAAAATCAATACCATTCCTCTACACAAACAACAAATTCATTGAGAGAGAAATAAGGTTAAAAACACCCTTTGTGATAGCACCCAAAACAATGAAATATTTAGGAATCCTACTAACAAAGGGAATAAAAGATGTATACATTGGAAAACACAGTGCTCTGACAAAAGAAATTGAAGAGGATTTCAGAAAATAGAAAGACATTCTTTGTTCCTGGATAGGAAAAACAAACACTGTGAAAATGACCATTGTCCCAAAACTGTTACACAGATTGAATGCAATTCCAATCAAAATACCTTTAGCATACCTCATATACCTAGAGAAATCACTCCTAAAATTCATCTGGAGCAAGAAGAGACCTAGAATAGCAAAGGCAATTCTGAACAACAAAGGCAAGGTAGGAGGCATTACAATCCCTGTTGTGAAATTATACTACAAAACTATGGTGATAAAATCAGCATGGCACTGGCATAAAAACAGACCTGAAGATCAATGGAATAGATTAGAAGATACAGCCACAACTACAAACACACTCAGCCACTTCATCTTTGACAAAGGAGCGAAGCATGTTCACTGGAAGAAAGACAGCCTCTTTAACAGATGGTGCTGGAAAAACTGACTTTCCATATGCCAAAAACTAAAACTATACCCATGTCTACAACCATGCACTAAACAAAAGTCACAGTGGATCAAAGATCTAAATATTAAAAAAAAAAAACACTAAATCTGCTCGACAACAAAGTAGGTAATCTTGAAGACATAGGGTTAGGTAGAGAGTTCATGAACAAAAATCAAACTGCATGGGAAATACTTACCAGAATCAACAACTGGAATCTCATCTTAGTAAAATGTTTTTGCATGTCAAAAGAAATCTCCAACAGAGTGACTAGAAAACTCACAAATTGGGAAAAAAAACTCTGCCAACTGTCCCTCAGACAAAGGACTTCTATCCAGAACATATAAAGAATTTTTAAAAATCAGGACCCCAAAATTCACAGCCCCAATTCAAAAATGGGCATTGGAGATGAATACACAATTCTCAGATGAAATACAAATGGCACATAAATATATGAAAAGATGTTCAGCATCATTGGTCATTAAAGAAATGCAAATTAAAACAATGCTGAGATTCCATCTCACTCCAGAACAAATGGCCAAGATCAAGAAATCTACTAATAACAAATGCTGGAGGGGCTGTGGGGAAAAAGGAACCCTCCTCTACTCTTGGTGCAAACACTGTGGAAATCAGTGTGGAGTTTCCTCAAAACTCTAGCATTCAAGGTTCCATTTAACCCAGCTATCTTGCTTCTGGGCATTTTTTTCAGAAGAATTGAAAACATCATACCACAGTGATATATGTGCACCCATGTTTATAGCGGCACAATTTGTAATAGCCAAAGCTTGGAAACAACCCAAATGAACATCAACCGAGGAATGGATAAAAGAGATGTAGTATTTTTATACAGTGGAGTACTACTGAGCTGTAAAAAATGATGGCATCAAGGCTTTTATAGGTAAATGAATGCGACTTGAGACCATACTCATAAGTGAAATAAATCAGACTCACATGTGCAAATACTGCATTGTCTCCCTAGTGTAAGAAACTGAAAGAGTAAATAAGATGCAAAACCCACAATAGATATTGTGAAAGGGTAAGAAGCTGCTCAAAGGAGAAAAAAAAAGTGGGATGGAGAGAAAGAGAAAAGAAAAAAGGAAAAAGGAAAAAGGTAAGTATTTGTATGTGTGTGTGTGTGTGTGTGTGTGTGTGCGTGTATGAGAGCTAAAGTGATTATACTACTAACTCTATTAGTTCTTGGAAAAGAACAGTTAATACTCACACAATTCAATCATTTTTGCATACATGTATCTGGCAATCTAAGCAGCTCTTTTGAAGAGAACAATATGCAATATAACAACCTTTGTTAAACTCCTGTCATCTTGTTTTGAAAGCCTATAATGCCATTTTGGGAGGGGCTTGTTGTTCTTCTAGTTGTGGCTTCGTTGACTCTTTTGTTTTTTGTTTCTATTTTCTGTGGTTCTTTTCCTCTTTAAAATAAAAATAAAGACTTTTTTAAGATTCTTTTTTAAAAAGAAATCTAACTTATACTTCAAAGGCGAGGAATTGAGTACTTTTAACTTTGCTTCCATTTGTTTTTTTACTGGCATTGACACCAGAAAAATTATATGCTCCACACATGAATTGAGCACGCTGTTACAGCAAAATCTAAGTCTGAAGTCTCTGACATGTGAGCTCTTTCTTCATTCTTTCTTATTATCTCCATCCCAGTATATGGACCAAGCTAGCCAAGGGAGGGCACATGCAGCACCCACAGTGTGTGCTAAGGTGGGTCACTCAAGGAAGCAAGGATGCAAAAAATAAATACGCAGAGTATATTACAAATATCTGTACAGCATTCAACATAAATAAATTATACACACTGTTTATGTATGTAATAACAATGGAACAAAATTGGGGGACAAAAAATAAATATAAATGCATTTGTGGGTCATTCAACATAAAATGTGTATTCAGTATGCAGTTAATTGCTTCTCCATTAGTAAGTGCTTGCCCTCCAAGAGACTAAGTATTCCAAGAAAGGTCCAAGTTTACACAGTTGTCTCCTGATTCCCATGGGCTAAACTCTAACATCACATCATGATCCCACATGACATGGTTTTAAAGTGATAAGACTCAACTGAGAGCACCTTTGGTCACAATTTACCCAAGAGAACCTAATATTTTTAGCATTTCCTGAACTGAGTATTTTCCCCAGACTGAGTGCATTCAGGGATTCTTGTTTCATGCTGAAAACGTAGCATATTACTGAAATCTACAGAGACACAGCTCAATGGCTCTTCACAACATAATTTTGGTAGCACTAATTGTGCCATTTCTGTTCCACAAATGAGGAGACTAAGCTCTGGAGGAAATAAGTCATTTCCAAGGACGTGAACAAATCCATGATAATTGCACACTTAAACCTGTGTCTCAGTTCTCTGTTAACAATTCTTTTTCTATCTCTACATAGGTCAAAGAAGATGGAACCACTTTTTCACAAGGATGTGAGAGAAAATTTCTCCACCATCACTTACCCACCTTTCCAAAAACAAATTTCTGATTTCTGACACACAACTCAAGATAGCATTTCCCTCTTTCCCAAGACCAAGGTAAGCTTCTCTATGTAATAAACACTTTTTGTTTGAAAACGTAAGTGAACTAGAAACAATGGGGTGTCCACAATGTGACACAATTTTGGTACCTACAATATGATTCCTTCAATGCTTTTTCTGAAACTTTGATTTGTAGATGCTGGGGTTTAGCTCAGTGGCAGAACATCTGCCTATGTGTACAAGGCCCTGGATTCCATCCCAACTCCACGTTAGAAAATTTAGATACCCTCAACTGAGGGATGTAGATCAGTGGTACAATGATTGCCTAGTACATGTGATGCCCTGGGTTCCATCTTTGAAACTCCTGGCATTGAAATGGGTCCAGCATTCAAACACCAAAACATTTTAATCAGCAGAGAGTACAGTGATATGCTATTTATGAATTCTCATGCTGCTTTCTTTAAGAAAATGACAGAAATCTCAGATAGATGATGACCTAACTGAGTGAATGATAAATTCATTCTTTTCATTATACATTACTTTCCTGTTAAAGGGGTAGCTTGTAAAAACAATGTGACAATACCTATTGACTCTACAAGAATTACTACAGATCTACTATGATTGTTAACTTCATTTTCACTATTTACTCACAAACTCATTTTTTCATTCTTTGCTCATCTAGAAAATCTAGGATTGCAGTGAACAAAGGCAGATATGAGGAAAAGTTAGATACGGTTCTGAATCTTGAATTAGCCTATTACACGTATAAAATATAATGAACCCATATAAATCCTGAATCTTCCATTTTCTTCACAGTAAATGAGATGCATATGTATACAGACCTCTCCCTCTACTCTTTAATATCTCCTATGTCTGTCTGTACATATATCTCTCCATCATCTATGAGACAAACAGGCTCACAAGCATTTCATTTAACCTGTTATTTACTAAAGAAAATATGGTTTAGGAGACAAACTCATTTAAGATTTGTGGTCTTGACACATCATTTCTTTTGTTTGTTCCTCATTTGAGTCACACACGTTAAGGAAGTCAACTGTGTAGTCTAAGAATATGTCTCAGTCACAACAATGTCTAACACCATAGAGATAATTTTCCTACTGTGCTTCACACTCAGAGGCAAAACAGCAACCCTAATCTTGGCCCAGAAAGATGCTCACGTTCTGCTTCATGAAACCCCAGGACTATTAGATGAGAAGAAAAGAACTGCACACAATAATTAAATTGAGGCTTTGGGGAAGGAGAGACTGTTCTGGTGTATTCACATGACTGCAATGAGAACAGTTGTCATTAGAAAGCATAGCAAATTAAAAACAAATAACAACTGTAACAAGATTATTTAGTGAGGGACACATTGGCAAACACAAATAATGCAGAGTTCTGAGTCCGGTGACCTGGGGAGGGGTTAGGAGAAACCATGGACAACAGCAGCTCTCAGGGACAGGACGAGCAGTTCGCAGGCTAAGGTCAAACTCTCAGACCATGAATCTCAGCCCTCCGCATCCGTGATGCAGCTGACTGCTGACAGCAACAACAGCAGGGCGAGTCCAAGACACAAGGGGATTCTCTCAACACGACTAAAACGTGTGAAATGTGTGCTGTAAGGAAAATCTTGGAAGAAGAGGACTCTGAGAGCTCTGGACCCTAAGTACAATGATTGACACAACCTCTCCTCTGGGAGAGAGAGAATAGACTGAGAAACACTGAAGAAATCCAAAGACTTGTGAGGAAGAGCATGTGAAAAATCACGTCAAGCAAGAGTAAATTTACCAGACGACGCACTCACCCATACCTGAGCCACGTGTGCTGTGACCCACCTCCCTGTACCTACACAGAACCCAGCATTGCATCCGGAGAGTAATATTACAGCCAGCCAGCATCAGAGTGGGGCTGAACACACACTTTCTGCTGTTCTCAGGTGCTATCCCATTGGATTCTCAAAATAGTATTTGGAGATAAGTCCCAAAGTGTGCAGCAAAATTTATTTTCTTGACACAGAAAATTAATTTCAGAAATGTTAGGTTAAGGCCTGTGTTCCAAGACACCAAAAGTAAAGTTACACACCAATGGACATGCACCCCTGCCAAGAATGCTAGTTTTCCTATACAAGGCTGTATTTTCTTTTCAAGTTGTCTTTATTGGTCTCATGTGACTCTAATGCTCCATACAACACACTGTCCCTACTGTGCATTTATTTGTAAATCTCTCTTCTAGGCAACCTTTTGCATAATTCTTGGTAAAAAAGAAATAATGACTAAAGTAAATTAAGTAAATTTACAATGATTTCCAAGCTTGGCTGTGTCTACTGACTATCAAGAAGTCTAAAATAAATTCTACTATATTGTTACCAAATTACTGCATGTGAAAATGGGCTTCAGTAAGCCATCTAATGGGATTAGAATGAGGATTAAATGACATATAAGGCTGACATGGTACAATGACAGTCACTTAGGGCATGAGGTTCAATCTTACCTGGCAAAGAGAATTATTCCAAGCATGGGACACTGGTCAATTTCCTATAATGCTACTATGACTCAGTTTGCTCATATACAAAATTAATAAGTGAGGATTACAATCCATGAAGATCATTCCTCTTAAAAAAAAAACTATTCTTCAGATAAATCATCTCCCAGTTTTTTGTAACACCAAGCTTTAGAACTACAGAATGTGAACAAAAACTTTCTGTTGTGATAAAATAATGCATACACATTTTACAAGACGTGTAATTCACTTTTGCTCCTCTTGCTGCTCCTTCTCCCCTCTCTGCTCTAGGGTGCCTCGGGGCTCTGCATACCATCCATGGAGAATACCACGCAGGTGAGCACATTCTTCCTGCTGGGACTCACCACTGCCCCGGAACTGCAGGGCCCGCTCTTTGCACTGTTCCTGCTGGTCTACCTCTTCACTCTCATCGGGAACCCGGCGATGATCCTGGTGATTCTGCTGGATCCTCGTCTGCACACGCCCATGTACTTCTTCCTCAGCAACCTGTCCCTGGTGGACTTCTGCTACTCCTCAACAGTCACCCCAAAGGTTTTGGCTGGTTTGCTTACAGACAATAAACTCATCTCCTACAACGCTTGTGTTGCTCAAATGTTCTTCTTCGTCCTCTTTGCCGCTGGCGAGAGTTACCTCCTGGCTTCCATGGCCTATGATCGCTTCGTAGCTGTGTGTCAGCCCCTGCATTACCCTATGATCATGACGAGGAATGTGTGTGCTCACCTGGCCCTCTGCTCTTACCTCTCTGGTTTTCTGACTGCTGCTATTGAAGTTGGAGACACCTTCTGCCTCCCTTTCTGTGTGACCGACGTGGTCCACCATTTCTTCTGTGATGTTCCAGCAGTCATGACTCTGGCTTGTTCTGATAAACACATGAATGAAATGATTATTGTTTTTGTTGCAAGTTTTCATGTTATTTTCGCACTAGTTGTTATTTTTGTTTCCTACCTGCTCATATTTATCACCATTTCAAAGATGCACTCAGGGGAGGGAGTCAAGAGGGCTTTGTCCACCTGTGCCTCCCACCTCACTGCGGTCTCCTTGTTCTATGGAACCGCCACCATCATGTACCTGCAGCCCGGCTCCAGTCACTCCATGGACACGGGCAAGGTGTCATCCGTGTTCTACACCATGGTCATCCCCATGCTGAATCCACTGGTCTACAGCCTGAGGAACAAGGAGGTCAAGAGTGCATTCAAGAAAGTTGTTGTGTGTGAAAAATTGTCTTTAAGATGTTTTAAATAAGCAAAGAACAAAAATGGTCATATAGAATTTCAAAACAACATAATAGGAGATTAACAGTGGTTAATATATTGCATACTGTTATCTTCAAAGTAATTGCTCAGGTTACAAGACTTAGGCATGAAAAATTAATCAAACAAGGAAAGTACAAACCATTCTTTTTGATGAACCAGCAGAGATTAGAAGTACAATTTTTAACTATACATATATAGATATATGCCTTAAGATTTTAATATTGACTTTGAAGGAGACACAAGAATCTCTGGACTGTCCGAGCTTCTCCCTCTACTCAAGCACATATTAAGGCTCAGACAGAAGTTTTGCTCCTGTAACTTCAGAGATTATTGTCTGGAGACAAGAAAATGTCTCCAAAAATGTAACATGTAAATAGGAAGGGTCCGATAATAAGTTATTTTGGTTCCTGATAATCAAAAACTTTGTAAAAGACATGTTACTGATTTGCACACTTCATGTATTTTTTTACCACAAAGCAGAAGAGACAGATGTGTAAAAGGGGGCCTCCATGTACCTGTTATATAGTAAAAAATACGTCCATGTGATCACATATAAATGAAAGTGAGAAATTAGCCAGACAAGTAGAAAGTGGATAAACTTTGATAAAAATATAATTCGGTAGTTAACTGATATATGAGAAATTTACTCCATGTCTAACACTGCTTATACATTGAGTTAATAATAAGACAGAAGTACTAATTTAACAATAAAAGCGACACGTTTTTGCTTTTTATTGGCACATTTTATTGTAGAGAATTGAATCAGTATTTCCTCCTGTTTGTGCTATTTCATACACTCAACATGCTCATGTTTAAAATATCAAAAGTACAGTTCCAGAAAAGTAAAAGGGAAACAGAAACATTTTATGATGCGTACATATCTGACTAGCAACTCTCGTGTCATTTTAAAAACTCACTGAGAGTTCAGCAAGGCTCTCTAATTTTCTTCTGAAAATGCTTTGCTGTTTTTAATGCACTTCACTGTATGTAGGATGAGTTTATCTGTAATTGAAGCCTATTCTTTTGCCCATTATATGTTCAGTGAGTCCTTGCTGTTTCTTCAGGTAATCTAGTGGACTCAGTCTCGCTACTCTCTTCAGGTCTTTGTTTCTGTGTTATTGTGTTAGAGCACCCTTCTCTGACCACCTTACACAGTGGTCACCCTCTGTGCCACGAGCAAGCTGTCCCTTCACCCTACATTAAGCTTCATGCTCCACACCAGCAAAGCAGGGAAGAGCAAACCAACACAGGATTCTCACAGTGTAGGATTCTCCAGGGTAAGAGATTCTCCAGAGTAGGAGAACTAATAGATAGACAGAGATACATAGGAGGAGGTTTATTGTGATGGATTGCAGCACGAGATTATAGAGGCTGAGGATGCCCACGATTTTCTATCTGCAAGCTAGAGGCCCAGGAAAGCTGCTGGTGCAGACTCAGGTCCAACCCAAAACCCTCACCACCATGGGCCCCACTGGGGTGAGTCCCGGGCCAAGTGTGAGAACTGAGGCCCAGAACAGGAGCAGAGGGCCGTCCTGCTCAGACACACAGAGCGCGCTCACCCTCCCTCTGCCTCCGCGGATGGCTGGGCGCCTGCCGCCTTCCCTGAGGGTGATCGCTGCTCTCTGCGGGTTCCCACGCTGACCTCTTCTGGAATCGACCTCACAGACACCCAAACACGATGTTTAATCAGCTCTCTGGACATCATTTGGCCAGTCAACACAGCATATAAAGTTAATTGAAGAGATACAAATGAATAAAACAAAAATAAGCTGTTTTAATGAGAACCAGGAACCATGAAACACAAAAAGAAAATCAATAAGAATTCACAAAAATAAAATAAATATTAATCATTCTATAAAACCCTTTTTTGGCAGTGTCACTATTAAAACAGACAAAAGAGAATTTAGAATTAATGTATGTAAGATGATGCTTCAAAATGTCGTCCCCAAAATTAGTAAACAAATAGGTGAAAAATGGAAAGACCAATTAAGGGATAGGCAACACACCATGAGAAGTCATATGGAAATAACAGAGAAAAAAACAAATAAAAAATATAAATATTACTGTTAAAGCGGTGAATGTTTGCTGACTAATACAAATGCAAGCCCTAGTGGTAAAGAACGTATCATATTGGAGATAATTCATTTTAAAAATTCTCTAATGAAAGAATGGAAAAGTAAGAACAAGAACAAATGTTATAAAAAAAATTCTAATTACCTGACATCAGTTGCCTTTCTAAAAAATAAGTTGACAGTATTAATATCTTTAAGCAAACTAAAAGAAAATGAACATCAACCCCAGATTTCTATACCCAGATAAACTGACAATCACATGAGGTTGCGAAATCTGACGTCGTCAGATATGCACAAATAGTCCAAGTTGGTTTACTATCTAGCAGTACAGTGAAAGCATTTAGCAGAGGGCAGAGGTACAATTTACCTAATTGGGAATATTAAAGAAGAAGTAGAGAACATTTTGCCTTTTCCTGCCTCTCTGACCCTGCTTCTCTACAGAAGGAGTGCCTTCCCCATCCCTTCTGGCCAGCGTATGTCACGTGGTAACACGCATGGGAACGGAGCCACCTGTGCAGAGGGGAGAGCTGTGGTATCAGGTTGGCTCCCCTGAAGCAGACCCAGAGTCAGTGATGCGAGTTGAATGTGTTCAGCATTGCGAGTTTACAACAGGAAACACTGATGACGTCTGGGGAACTGTGTCAGAGAAGGGAAGGATGGCACTGCAGGATTCTATTCCTGAGTGCAATACATCTATGAAAACTGAGTTCAATGCTCCAGGAAGCACTGAAATAACATATAAAAGAAGCCTTTCCAGTCTCTCCTTCCTTCTGAATTGTTCTTACCATTTCACAACATCTATTGTACATTTTTTGTCTTACTCTTTGAAGTTTTTGCAGTAGGGAAATTGGGGAAGGAGAAAGGAAAGGAGTAAAAAGGAAATATATACACATATACAAGATAGTTAAGACTGTTATACTACTAATCTCTCTTAGTCCATTGAGAAGAAAAGTTTGTGCTAAAATTGTCTGGACAATTTTTTTCCCTATGTCTTGTACACTGGGTAACTACTTTGAAGATAACAATACACAACATATTAACCATTCTTACTCTCCCATCACCTTGTTTTGAAACTGTTTTATTTTTCTGTAAAATGAAAAAGAAATCAAAAAAAAAGAGAGAAGACTTTATGATACCTGAAAAGTGCGGAATTAGGTACTTTTCACTTTAGTTCTATTTGTCATTTACTGTTACCAACACCAGAAAAATTAAATGCCCCACACATAAGCTGAGTACTTTCTTACAGCAAAATATAAGCCCTGAGTCTCAGACATGTGATTTCTTCCTTCATTCTTTCTTAATATCTACATGCCAGTATGTGGACAGAGCAAGCCAAGGGAGGGCGCATGCAGCACCCACAGTGTGTGCTAAGGTGGGTCACTCAGGGAAGCAAGGATGCAAAAAATAATATGCAGAGTATATTATGAATATTTGTACAACATTAAATATAAATAAGTTGTACACACTGTTTATGTATGCAATACAAAGAAATAAAATTAGAAGAGAAAAAATAAATACAGATGCATTTACATGTTACTCAGCAATAAAAGTATATTCTTTATGTGGGTTAATTGCTTCTCCACTAGGTAAGTGCTTGCCCTCCAAGGGACTCAGTACTCCCAGAGAGGTCCAAGTTCACACAGTTGTCTCCTGATGCCCTTGGGCTAAGCTCCAACATCACATCATGGTCCCACATGACACTGTTTTAAAGTGATAAGACTAGAATCAGAGCACCTTTGGTCACAATTTACCCAAGAGAACACTAATATTTTTAACATTTCCCAGACTGGGTATTTTCCCCAGACTAAGCGCATTCAGGGATTCTGGTTTCATGCTGAAAACTTAGGATATTACTGAAGTCTATAGAGACACAGCTCAATGGCTCTTCACAACATAATTTTGGTCGTGCTAATTGTGCCATTTCTGTTCCACAAATGAGGAGACTAAGCTATGGAGGAGATAAATCATTGCCAAGGACATGAACAAATCCATGATAATTGCAAGCTTAAACCTGTGTCCTAATTCTCTGTTAATAATTCTTTTTCCATCTCTACATAGGTCAAAGAAGATAGACCTAGTTTTTCAGAAAAGACAAGAGAGAAAATTTCTCCAGGATCATTTACCCATCTTTCCAAAAATGAAATACTGATTTGCAACTCATAATTCAGGATTGCCTTTCCCTTTTTCCCAAGACCAAGGTAAGTTTCTCTACGTAATAAACACTTTTAGTTTGAAAACATAAGTGAACTAAAAACAGTGGGGTGTCTGCAGTGTGACTCTATTTCTTTACCTCCTGTATGGTTCCTTCAGTGCCCTATCTGAAACTCTGCCTTGGAGAAGCTGGGGTTTAGCTCAGTGGCGGAGCATCTGCCTCATGTGCGCAAGCCCCTGGGTTCCATCCCAACCCCACTTTAGGAAACTTAGATATCGTCAACTGAGGGATGTAGATCAGTGGTAGAATGACTGCCTAGTATGTGTGATACCCTGGGCTCCAACTTCAAAACTACTGGCATTGAAATTTCTCCAGCGTTCAAATGCAAAAATATTTTAACCAGCAGAGAGCACAGTGATGCTGTATTTATGAA
>RJWM01023246.1:0-32441 GCA_004363535.1 Dasyprocta punctata
ATGCCTCCCAGTGACCTGCACTGCCACCCTTTGCCAGACTCCATTGTTTTAACAGCAGGTGAGCCACAGTCCCTCATGGACTCACACCTTCCATAAGCTCCACCTCTGAGCCTGTGAGGTGCTGGGGAGCCATCTAGGTATAAAGATAACTAACAGAGAGCCAAAATACCTTTTCTCTTTATAAAGTAATTATCTCAAGTTTTTGTTATTGTGACAGAAAGCCAACTAACAGTGGCTGACCCAGGTGGCCCCTAAATCCAAAGACAGGTCTCCATATAAGAGTAAAGAGAAGAAGACACAGAGATCGATGTAAGAAGGAAATCACAAAAAGATGGCCATACATAGATATAACTACCCAACATAAAATTTATTGACAAGTTTCTTGATTTTGTAACCTGCTAATTTAAACTAAAGAAGGTGGAGGGTTTTTTTCTTTAAGTTAATTCTCTAGTATATTCCCAGAATCTAGAACAGAACCTGGACTATATTCAAGTGTTGGATAAATACTTGCTGATTAAGAAAACAGACAAATAAGTCAATGAGTGGTAAGTCCCCAATTATGTCTAAGTGCATAGGAGACTGATGGATATATTGATAAAAACAAGGACAAAAAGTATTAATGAAGGTAGCTTTCTAAATTCAATTTGGGACTTGCTCCACTTAAGGTGACATAAAAAGATACCTATGCTTCCACTGATTTAGAATTTACTTCCCCAGCCATCTTCAAAAGAATTTTGAAGACATATACTATTACTTTAATAAGATAAATTAGTGTAATTTTGAAAGACAAAAACCAAAATAAAAGACAATAACTGAAGATACAGAGGTGATGATTATGTGAAACGTTAGTGCTGAAGATATACAAATTAAATTTTAAATATGGTCTCCTCAAAATCCTATCTTAGCCAGCCTCTCTTGCATTTGGCTTTTTATTAAATTAACTCCAAATTAATTTGTTGATTTATTCCCACCTCCTTGACTTCCTTTCTATGCATGATACTGAGGCAATCCTAGTAAAAAAGAAAGCAACCCAGATCAAAAATTATATAAAAGACAAGGGAAAAGCAACAAGTCTAAAAAAAGTCAGCAAATCTACAAGAGAAGATGAAATTGTGGAGTTTCTGCCAGCACTGGCTTCCAAGTGCATGTCCTCCCTAAAGAGCTGCCCAGTGTCTGAGCACTACAGAAGTGAAGTTCGAGGAGCCAGCACACACTTGAGGACACACAGCACCATGTGCAGTGTCAATACAGACATCATTCGGTATCCATGGAGGACTCATTCCACAACGCACTGGGTAGCAAACTCCGTGGACTTTCAAGTCCCTTATTTAAATGCCCTATTTGCATATAACCTAATCACATCCTCCCATATACTTTAAATCACCTCTAGATGACTTAAAATACCTAATATGATGTAAATGCCATGTAAATAGTTGTTATATTGTATTGTTTAGAGGATGACAAGAAAAAAGTCTGTATATGTTCAGTACAAATGCAATTTTTAAAAAATATTTTTATCTGGTATTGGATAAATCTATACAGAAAACCATCTCCATACTCTTCCAACACTTGCCTACATTATTTCCCTCACCTCTTCTGAGCCCTATCTAATAATGCGCTTCCATTAGTGAGGATGTGTTCCAAAGTAATTTTGCCATGTTATCAATGCTCCCTTTGCTTGTTGAAAAAAAATGTAAACACAATAATTCATAGATCTCAAAGATGAAATAGGTACATCCATTTAAAAATTTTATGACCTTTTTCCAATGGTAAAGTGTCAGTGACAAAGATACATACTGGAGTTCATTTTCTTTGTTTACCCTGGTAGAACCTCGATTATATTCTTGCAGAAAATAAAGGGCCAGTCTGTTACAGGACAGAGAGGGGATGCGTGGTAATACAGGAAGCACCATCCATTCTCCAACTGGGCTCAGATGACCCCCATATTCTTTGCGGCCACAAGGGGTCAGAATAACAAGGCAGCCTCCAACTGAGCTCCAATTTTTTTCTTTTTTTTTCAGTCGTGTCAATATTATATAATGATAGAGTTTCTTTGGCAAGTTGGCTCATGCATTTAACATAGCTTAATCAATTTGCAGCCTAAGACCTCCTTCTCCCTTTCCTCCTGTCCAATGTATTATTTAATAAAACAAAGTTGGAAACATCCTCATAAAAATCTAAGAGAATGTTAACTTCATAGATGAAATACCATTTGGTATTGATTTTGGGGGCATCAAGTGATGATATAAATGAAAAACTTTGTATATTTTTTAAATAAAAGGCAGACAATAGGAAAAAAGAGAGCAAGGAAAAAAAGTATTGTAATCTGGCACAGTCGATATATCTAAAAGAATACTTTGACTTAGTACAAACATGTCTTACATGTTTTACATGTTCTTTGGCCTATTACTCTTGTCTTTAATCTGTATATATGGTAAATAACTTCAAAAGATCTTATAAGTAAATCAATTTGATGCTGAAAAAATAAAAGGAGGAGAAAGGAAGGAGAACATAAGAATTAAAATGTGTTATGTACATGTGCCAATACCCTACAGTGAATGTAATCATTACGTGTTGCAAATGTGTACTAATAAAAGTAGAAAAACATAATGATATAAAATACATTACCCTGCAATATCTCACATATTCTTTATGTATCAACACTGTGGCGTACAATAAGGCCATTTTTAAACTTTTGAGTTCTTTTAATTCCAAAATTAACACAAGACTGAAAAACTGAAATCACTTTTAATTACTGTATTTTTCATCATGAATGTTAGGAACCCTTCCATATTTCACATAGCTTTAATAACTGTAGTTATTAACATCTCTCTTCTGGCAGAAATGTTTTGCTGTATTTAAATAAAATGCCTAGGACCTAGCATGGAAAAGAAACGATTTGTGAAGTCTAAAAGAAATTACAGCTAAAAATAGCCAAAGCAGACAGCTACTGCACCTCACTTCTGGAAAGAAACATTCCTTTATAATACATAAAGCCACAGACAGAATGAGAAAAAGAGACTCCCTTGGGATCAAAATGTGGGAGTACCTTTCCATACAAAAAGGGAATTTATATTTATTTATTTTTGGAGGAGAATATATTGTTTATATAGTATAGATTTCTATTAAAACTGATTTAGGCTATATTTTTAAACAGATGGTAATGGTATTATTGTATGTGTTCCCTGTACACAGAAGTCAGAATTTAAGTATCTTTCTTATTAAACAAGCTTTTATTCACTGGCTATAAAACAATGAACTGACAGGTCAAGATATCATTATTGAACAGGGATTGTATGCAAAACATTGAGAAAGATTTTCTCTGACCTCCCAGTACTAGCACTGGGGCTGCCCATCTTGGGAATAATCAGGACCTTGGAAAGTTTGGATTTCTTCCTTCAGCCCTTGTGATGAAGTACATGAATTTACACAATAACATTAGTGGATGACAATTAATGCATTATCTCTTCAAGGCCATTTGTATTGTTTACAATAAATGTTTCTAACGAGAAGAGAGACATCACTCGGGGCTGTCAATAGGCATAGAGGAGATATTCATGACCAAGGTATCTCTAGTGCTTGCTGGGTGTTTTCCTGACAAGAGAATCAGTGCTGGCCACCCTGAGAGCTGGGAGTCACAAGCTAATCTGAGGACCACCGATGAGGTATCTAAATTTCATTCTGGTTCAATTGTTGTCTTTGAGCAGAGAATTAAAATGATCTATAATCAATTTCCAGGTGGCCATTAGTTGTTCAATCTTAAATCCGTGCCATTGGACAAGCTTTAAACTTCCATTATCCTCAATTTCTTCATTTATAAAGTGGGGACCATATTGGCAGAGGTTTTGTTCAGCCTTCAAAGCAAGGACATTAAGATCCTACCACAGAATGTGAAACACACTGAGCTTTTGATAAATGGTAGTTATTATTGTTTCATTTTATGAGTTAGGGCTAATTAGTTCTGGAGTCATAAGATCTCTGACTAGAAAGGACCCTCACAGTCTCCCAGTCCAACCATGTCTCGCTAGCACCCAGCCAAGCAGTAGTGTCTGCGCAGGACACCTTCCAAGATATTCAACATAAAACTCTTCCATCAGGATCACTGCCAATAAAAGAGAGAAGGAGGGAAAGTAGTGTGAATGCACATTTTCCAAAATGAGCTGTATGTATGAAAATATGGCCTAATTTTTCTTGCATGATTGGATTTCTGTGCACAGAAGTGTTGCAAGTATCCTACTGGAACAGAATGGAAACTCCAACCTGAGGTGATACTTTCTGAAAGGCACTTTGAAAACAACCCCCCTCCCAAATCTCTTATAAGCCACAGCTGTTCAAATCCAGAGGTACCCAGTTAGGTAGTAGAGATTTCTTTCCAACGTAACTAATAAATGAGAGGCTGCTCTGAAAACCTCGGCATACACCACTTAAGCCTGGGAGCTGCACAGTGACACTCAGCTGGTGCCTGGCACTGGCGGAGATTATCATTGAAGCATTGAAGGTTACGCCAGGAATCACAACATTGCCACCTGCGTTCTGGCTGGGAATCATGAGCCTGCCAGGAAAAGTCAGTGTAGCCCTGGCACATCCTTTCCCAGTGCTGGCGGCTGGAGGACACCATCAGACAGCAGCTCCGCCTCCCACCTGCAACTTGACCTTGTTTCCTGAGTCACTGCCCTTGCTGGGCCTCAGTAGGTTCACTTGCCAAGTGGTGACAATCATGAGCACCTGTCTTCCTCACCAGATTATTAAGGGCTTTAATGAATTTCATTTTCATAAAATGCTTTCATGTCCCTGACAGAATATTGCTACTCAGGGTAAGGAAAAGACCATTACCATTATTGACCTCAGAGCCTAAAAGAGAAATACTTTTGTACTAATGGGGTGGTGGAATCTCACATTTATATAATGCTTTTAAGCAATGTATTAAAAAATTTTAAGTTCACAGTTTTGAGATATGAATTTATCGTTACCATTTCTTTCTCTGAAAGGCAATGCGCTTCAATGTCTCTGGTTACAGTAGAGAACTGGTCTAACGATCTTACGTACAGATGGCCAGAGCTGGCCTCTGATTCTCAGCTCGTTAGACAGTCCCCTCTTTGACCAACAGACTTCTCATTGTAAGGCAGCCTGGGTCTCAGCTGATGTCAAAAGCCCCATTCTATCCTGGATAGATTGTTCTCATAAATGATGCCCACACACATTCTGCTGCAGACAAGGGCAGACCTAGCTCTGCAGATGTCACTGCCACTGCCACTGTCACTTTTCCCCATCACACAAACTTGGGTCTCTTTCCAGAGACTTGCACAAAGCTCGATTCAGAGTTCCCCTGTGACTGATGCACACTTGGCCTGCAGATGGACAGAGAAGGAGAAAAAGGCATCCCACTGTTTCCCCACACTTGCCTAGGAAAGCTTGGGAATTCCCGGCTTCTTTGCTGGCTTCAATTTTAGCTGAAAAACAAATCAAAAAATTGCCAATGGTTCCATTCAGTCTATGAAACTGGGCTATTGCAACTCTGCAAGTGAAGCCATCAGTGCACAAAAGTCAGGAAATCCATGATTGCCATTCCCACACCCCACCAAGACTTTCCACACATAGGTGACCCTTGTCCTTTCTCAAGCACTGAACTAAATCATTGCCAAAGTGCCAAGCCACAGGGGAAACTATCCTGGGCATATGTCAACCTCAAGGAATTAAGCCAAGGGAAAAATTACCTCTGCAGTCAGCACTATTTAAACTGTTTTAAAATATTCATTTATTTTTAAATTAACTTTTTAACAAGGTATCACATAATTACTGAAAAGTACACAAAAGGTCAGGGATGTGTTCAGTGAATTTTTACAACACAGATACACTTCTGTAATCAATTCTCAGTCAAGAAATTGAGCATTGCCAGCACCAAGAAGCCCAGTCCCTAATATGACAGTAAAACCTGATTGTAAAAATGAACAAAAGGAAAAAAAGGATGTGATATAAATGGATACCAAGACTCTAGAGGAATTAAGAGCACTTTATGTGAAAATATTTCCTGGAGTTGAGATGGGCCTCATGGGGCATACTGGCCGATGCTGCTGTCGTGGGGATTTACAGCCAGCACAACAGTACAAAGGCTGTGGGTGCTCTGGAAGATTCCACAGAGATGGATAGGTTCGTCCTTCCCTCCAGGCTGACATTCTGGGTAGAAGGAACACATATAATAGACATTCCTGACCCAGCACACCGTGAAAAGCCCTGATGAGAGGTCAGTGCTGGGCCCACAGCAAGTCTCTTAAGTGTGAGAATATGGAGTCAGCCCTGGCTTCAGAAATATCAAAAACTTCCTGGGGAGATTCTGAGGCACAGCCCAGGGTGAGAACACTTTTTTCAGACTGTTGTTCACGTTCCTCTTTCAGTGACTACTTTCTAAGTCCCTTCCCTCTGACAGACAAAAGAAAGAAAATTGATGAGGACACACGAAGGAGGCTCAAATGAGTTCCTTCTTCCCCTTAACTGGGCTGATTCTGCCTGCTCACATGCTACTAGGTTTCCAGTACCCACAGAGTTACTCAGAAATAAAGGCTCTGCCTCTCCTGATCTTCAGAGATCAATTCATTTTGTCTATCACTCCAGGTCACGTGTGTGTGTGTGTGTGTGTGTGTGTAATGCTCTCTTCTTCATAGAGCAAGCTCCTACACACTGTGCAAGATCCAGACTAAACTGTCTCACTCCACATGTATTTCCTGGCTTAGCCCTCATCTCTGCCTCCGTTTATCCTACCAATGTTCTCCTTATGACTCTTATATCGTAACTAACCTTTGCAACACTTGCTCCACCAAATGCACTAAGATTTCTGTCTTCCTATTTCAGCATTCTCAGAGCCTGGACTAGAACTTTAGACATGCTGGATAATAAATCATAGATGGATGAGAGGATGGGTGGATACTTGGAAATGCTTTGTAAAGTACTAAATGTTTCATTCTGTAACTATCACACACTATCAGCTGTTTGGAACTCAAACTTCCCTTTTTTTCTCTAGGCACTATCTCACTTCCCAAGTGTACTGGTAATTCCTTGCCATCTCAAAAGCAACCAGAAACACCACACCTTCCCTTTGGAATTTCTGGCAAGATTCTATATTTTTACATCATTATTTCTCAGACTCACTTCCAAAGTCAAACACTGCCTCTTTCTCTTTTACTCAAAAGCAAGTGTGGAGCAATTATTGTATTAAATGCGTATTTTATCATAGACTTTTTCCTTGGAGAAAAGGACATCTATAAAGTATGCCTGAAAACAGTGGCATCAAGGCCAACTCCATGTCCTCATTGTTCGTCAGGCTGTTCAGTTCCTGCCAGGTGTCTACATAGCAACTGAGTTCTTCAGAAGGATAAACTCAACTTGGGCAGCAAGGGTAATCTGAGAGTTCTATGCACAGAGTTTCAAGCTTATTTCCTCAATGGAAATGGTAGAAATGTGTCAGCATCACAGTCCTACTCTCTGATACATTTTCCACATTAATGCACAGCCACATGGTGAAGATATAGTCAAAATGAGGCACATGAAGAACATAGAATAAAAATTGTAAAGGTTAGAGGAAGTGGGAGTTAACCAATCGGAGATAGTGATATGAACTAGGATATTCCTTACCTTGGGAAATCAGTGTGGAAAAGCTTAAAGAAAGTATATAAATAGCATCATTAATAATGTGCCATACACATTCAATGAAGCCAAGTTCCTGACATTCAGGATGCTGGTGTTCTGCAGTGTGTAGGTCACCTTTCTCCCTGTGTACCACAGCACCAAGGTGAAGGTCATGGTGGCCATGGAGGTCTTCTCCATCTTGGCCACCAGTGCAGAGTTGCTGGCCTGCCTCTTTGTCCCAAAGTGCTACATTATTTTGTGGAAGCCAGAGAGAAATTCCCTGCATGGGTTTAGAGATGAAACACATTCTGGGAGAAAGAAGCCTTCTTTAGCTATAAAAATATGTATTTCTCCTGAAACAGGGAGAGAGTCTGAGGCAATTTCACAGCATTTTGCAATCAGCTATCACAGTATGGTATTTATTTCAATGACAAGTGATCTTTCTCTAGTAGTCTGTTACTTCTACCTGCTATAATCCCATCTTTAATTTCAATTTTTTCTGAATTATTTATTTCATTAAATCTTTAATCTGCAAAAAAAAAAGTGTCATAATTTCTTAATGTTAGAACAATCCTAGAACTACAAAGAATAAAGGTCATAGGAATAGACCCCATAATTGTGTAGATAAGGGAGCTGATTTGCCAAGTCAAATAGTGAACAACTTTCACAGTAGTGTCAACCATGGCATCCATTAATATAGTTTGAATTAAAAAGTATCTGGAAGACCTAACTACCTTAAAATATTCTCACATGGGATCTGTTATGATGCCTTATATATTTCCAACAATTTTTTACATTTATTTGGGTAAAATTACGGTGTCTCCAGAAAGAGTACACTAAAAACAAATCTGTTTTAATTTGAGGGGTACTCCACAAAATAACTGATCTATACTCTAAAAGTGTGAAGGACATAAAGAAAAAAAGAACCAAAAATAAAAAGTCTGATAAATTGTTCCAGTAAAATAGAGAAACATGACAACTAAATGAAATTCAAGAGCCAAGATTGTATTCTAGGTATGAACTATTTTAAGGACACAAGTGAAACAGTTGGTAAGATTTGAATAAGAACAATAAAATAGATATCAGGATATCAGTGTTAGTTTTCTGATTTTAATTATTGTGGTTCTGTAAAAGAATGTCCTTGTTTTTAAAAAACACGCTTTGAACTAGGTGGGGGATAAAAGAACATGTGTCACACACATTAAAGTCATCCTTATGTGTGTCTCAGAAGGAACAAGGTTACAAGCACTTGCAAAGATAGAATGCCTGATGGGAAGACATTGGGAAGCCCAGGTGATACAGCAGCCTAAAATTTCCCAACTTCACAATAGCACACGAGAGACTGAGCAAGCTGTTTAACACCTCTCTTGCCCTTTGTTCCCTCATCAGAGGATGTTAAGAAAAATATTAGCATCCAAAACATACTGAAACCTTCATTCCCAAAAGGCATTTTTTCAAGCTCTTTCTGTGCATTGCCAGCAACCTTTTATGTTACCAAAGACAACACTGAGGCACAGAAAATGAAGCGGTGTGCTCAAAGTCACACCGCTGAATGTAACCAAAATTCAGCAGTTCCCTTATGCCACATCTCCCAGCATTTCCTTGAAAGCCAAGTAAAATATGTCAAATCTATAGACATATGCAATTAGTGCCTGGGAGGTACCCAGGAGAGGTTAGCTTAATCACAGTGTAACCTTACCCCCACCATGGATGGCACAGGTATTAGCTCAGTACACAGGTATTAGCTCGACCCTAAATCTCAGGGCTAAGGTTTCTTTTTTCATTCAAATTTTACTGAGTTTTATCAAAGTATATACTCTGTAAGTTAAGCACCAGGTATTGCAGAAGAGCTAAAGGAAAGGTAGGGACAGCATAAATGAATTTTGTTCTTGTAATGATAACTTTGTAGCATGGTTCCATAAAACTTGGCTAAAAAACTCATTTAGATTTCACATCTATTTCATACTATCTGGAAATCTTTCCATAAGACTCCATGAAATGAAAGGGAAAAGTTTATAGTCAATTATTACTATAGTGTACATATATAAGTGCATGTGTTTAACTCCTGATGGAGTGGGCTTTACTGGTTTCATTTGGTTGGTGTTACTTCTGAGTATGTGGACTTTCTAGCCATACTCCCCAAATTCAAAGGGAGACTCGGTTCTTTTCTATAAAGCAACAACAATAAGGTACCATATGCTAATCGCTTTAGCAACAGAAACAAGTTTTTCTTCTGTTTTGAGATTAAGATACCAATAGGATTGTTTTTTCCAAGACCTCTGGAGCTTGTAAAGGTCTGTCATTGTATTTTCACAATCTTCTATGTCTGTGTCCTAATCTCTTATTATAAGTACACTGGTCTACTGGATTAGGATCCATGCTAATGGCTTTATTTTAACTTAATTATCTCACTAAAGACTCTGTCTCCAAACGTTGTCACGTTTTGTGACAACTCAGGGCTAGGATTTCAACATAAAAATTTCAGACCATAACAGACACTTAGAAAAGAAAAAACTCATGTAAGTGTGTCTTCGATTTTAGGAACAAATATTTCTTGGAAACTCACTGTAAAATACTCTACATTTAGTTTCTGATGCTGTCCATCTCCTCTGACCAGCCTCTCTGGGAAGTGGTCCAGTGGAGTTTGCATCCTAACAAAGTTTCTTGAATCTTCTCTTGCATGTCCATAAACTTCTGCTTGAACTCTGCTGAGCATCTTTTGGCATCCCTAACCAGAGAACTCTGCACCACTATCTTCTATTTAACTGTTAGTACCCAGGAATACAAGATTCTTATTCATAATGTGTTGGCACCATCACTGAATTCAAGACTCAGCCAATATGGCTAAGCAACTTGGAAATAATCCATCCTCTTAATAGCTGATATAATTTTAGTACTTTATTTACTACAAACACTGAATTTTGCCTTCAGGCCTCATAGAGAACAGCACTGACAACTTTCAGAAACATATTTGAAATGCCTGACACAGCAGACACAGCTGATGAAATGTTCCTACTGTGCTGTGACAGGAATGAGGAAAAGTAAGGAGGAAGCCACTGCTGTCCCTACATCCCATCAAGCTTCCAGCTTATAACCCAGACCTAGAACCTGAGTTGGCTGCTGACCTGGTCTCTGTTTGTTGGAAAGTGAAATAGGAAATAAAAATACATAGCATTCTCTCCCCACTGAACTATGTAAGGGGGAAATGAGTTGGCACGCTAAAGTACAACTTGACAAATGTCAAAACAGATTAAAAATAATTTTAATTGTTCATTGTCAAGCTGGGCGTGGTGGCGCATACCTTTAATCCCAGCACTCAGGAGGCTGAGGTAGGTGGGGTGTTGTGAGTTTGAGGCCAGCTTGGGTTATAAAGTGAGTACAAGGCCGGCCTGAACTATATAGTGTGACCCTGCCTCAGAAAACTAGGGCTGGGAGCTTGGCTCAGTGGCCTAAGCACCTGCCTGGCAGGTGCAAGATTGTGTGAGTTTGATCCCCGGTGCCACAAAAAAAATTGTTCATTGTCAAAACCAATTAAAAATCCATTTAATCTGTTACTTTTAGCATTGTATACTAATTTATGCTTGTTAGTAGATGTAGAATGGCTCCCGTGGTCAAACATTTATTTTCAACCACATGAAAAGATCTATACCTGTGATTTCATTGCCCTTAATCTGTCTTTACAGATTCACTAGAGTTCTAGACTTCCATACCGTATAAAAGGAAAAAATAACTGGGCCACATATGCATAATTGTAATTTTACTCCATTGGAGCCAATTGTAGTAAAATATATAACCACAAGGGGGAAGCATAGACCTGGCATTCCTTTAGACCAGTCACTAGGTTGTTGCTGTTGATTTTCTCTAGACCAAAGCATCTCCCGTGCTTTCCTGGAAAGCCTATCTGGGATGCAGGAATCTGTAAGTGTCCAGCAATCACGGACTAGAGCACTCTGATGGTTAAATCATGGCTCACTCCGCTCCTACCCAATACTAGGCAGGGACTCCAAGCTGCTGGTCAAAGGCAAACTGAGTACCTTTTGATGTGTAGTCTTGGATAATAGGCATGAGGAAAGATACCAGGCACAGGCACCACAATATGAGGCATTAGAATCGACCAAATTCATGTTGCCACTGAATTTACAGTCTGCCAGGTCCCAGGCTCTGTCTGAAGTCTGGGAGGCAGGCATCAAGCAGCCTGGGGCAGGGCCATCGTCAGAACCTTAGACATGCTCAGGAGACAGCATGAGAGAGAGAGGCCTCAGGACAAGTTTTTGGTAAAGGGCAAACGAAGACTGTGTTTACGTTATCCTGAATTTTTGAAGCATTTTGTCTTCTCTTTTATTTATTGTTAGCTAATAAGTCTGGTGCATCATCTCACACTATAGATGAATGAAAGAAACATGAGAGATCAGCAAACAAAATAGAAAGTAATAAGGGTAAAAGCAGAACTTTAATCTACCTGGTACCCTATTTCTTGTACAACAAGCCCTACAAAAGTACCCCTTCATGGTATTTAAAAAAAAAAAAAAAAACCTAACCCGAACCAAGGTACAATTGCAGTCAGGAGAAAAGATCATGTTATTATGAAAGAAACTTGGCAAGCCTGTGGGGCAGGCCACACCGATGCTGTAGGAGCCTTCTTAGCATATCTAGTAACCAGTGTGACTTGTTCTGTCAACCAAGCTGTGGGGTGGGCCGGCAGAGCCTGAGGAAACTGCAGCGCGGTGGGCAGAGTCTGGGGTGGTGGAGTGCTGGGCGCTTGGCTCTCCTAGCGGTTCCCACACGCGGGCATCCCATTCATCCGGTGATTGATGCTTCTGGAACCTGACTGGAAATTCTGTCTGTGAGCTAATTATTATGGGGACTGACCTGCGTCCGCTGGTCAGGAGTGAGTAAGGCGATCCTTAGGTGAGAGTTGGCTATTCACAAGAGGGCAGCCTTTGATGCGAGTGGAGCAGAAAGTTTGGCTGAAACTCAACACCTCTTAGAAGTACAGATTAGTCAAGAGGAAGAAAGGAGAATCCATTGTGGAAGTTTTCAAGAAGGAAACAAAGATGCCTGTGTTTTGTATCGCTCAGCTGCCTCAAGAAAATGTCCATTTGTTTTCTTTACACTCCTTTTACATTTTAAGTGGAATCTAGTGAATGTGTCTTTTCAGTGTCCCCAATTTCACCATTTTCACTACACCTCATGTTGCCATTTTAATGAAGCATCATTTTTCCAGAGTGTGGGAACAAAACCTATTTAATGCCCTCTCAGAGAAAACACTAAGTTCTTCAAATATTTCCCTGAATAAAGACTCCCACCCTACAATCCACTTCCTTTTCAAAATGCCACTTTGCCAACTACTGCAAACTAATAAACAGGGCTTTCCTTTACCCTTGAGCCAAAGGGTTCCTGTAGAGCCTGACAGCCTGTGGATTCCGTGAGAAACCCTGGCTCTCAGGACAGAGCTGCAGCCCACGGAGGGCCTGGGAGCACAACGGCAGTACCCTTGGAAGCGTGACACCTGCATCCTGTGGCATACTGGCTGAGGGAACTCAGCACAGACCTGGAATAACCCTCAAAACAGTCTACTCCAAACCTTCACTTTACAGGTTAGGAAACTGAAGCCAGCACGGAGAGGCATATAGAGTGCATGCAAGGGACCACGGGCAGATTGAGAAAGATGCAGAGGATTAGCAGGGCTGACCCACGTGCGCTCAGCATCACTTAGTGCAGCTGTACAAAGTACATATTCCTAGGCCCCTCCCCAAGCCTACTGAGCTGGAATTTCTGAAGGCAGAGACTGAGTACTTAGATTTTAACATCCCACATGGTTCACGATGTGTGTTAACATTAGGGGGAAATTAATGGTAGAAATACAGGATTGGAGTCAGATAGAACAGAGTTCGAATCTCATTCTGTCTGTTACTCTCTTTGCATCTTTGGTAAACTGAGTCCACTGAGATCTATTTCCTCATCTGTTACTAAGGAAACTGTTGTGGCAAGCACACAGTGAATACAGGTACATTCAGACCCTGGGGCCAGACATAAGAATGCATTCCCTGAGCATAATGTCACCCTGTTGTTATAGTTTATTTCTGGGTACCCACCAAAACCCTCATGCATTCAGAGGCAGTGTTTTTGAAAGGTGATTGGACCCTGGGGATCCTATAGCTAAATGCAGCATTGTGAGATGAGGTCTGGTCAGAAGACAGAACAGTGGGACTGATGCCTGGTGGGGTGTATCTTTCCCTGATTCCTCCTTTCTCTCTCTGCTTCCTGGCTGCCATGATGTGAGCAGTTTTTCTTCATTATGCCCCTTTGTCATTCTGATTCTGCCCTAGTACTGGTTGACCATGGACTGCTAATACAAGCCAAAATAAACTTCACCTCCTTTAAATTTTATATTGTTTATATTGGGTATTGCATCCCAGAGACAGGAGAGCAACTAAGACATGTGTCACGTGGATGTGGCTATAACACAAGATTACTCAATTGGAGTCCCAGAACCCTTATTTATGAGTTGTATGGCCATAGGCACATCAGTGGTGTCCTATGAGCCTCAACTTCCTCATTCACAAATGGAGATAATATTACCTTCTCCCAGCAGTGTTATGAAGGTTTGATTTAAAATGTTGTAGCAGTGCAGTACAGTTATAAAACTGAGACACCCTGAGTTTCAAATAGAATTTAAGGCAGGGATTTGATTTTTTTTTTCTGGTTTTTTTTTTTTTTTTTTTTTTTTTTTTTTTTTTTTTTTTTTTTGCAGCACCGGAGATAGAACTCACAGCCTCACACCTGCCAGACAGGCGCTTAAGCCACTGAGCCAAACCCCCAGCCCTAGGGATTTGATTTCATAGGGGATGAAAGAGCTAAGTTGTTAAACGAAACAGAGACCATCTAGATTCACTGTTGGAAAAACAAAAGAAGATGGTAGTTTTACAAATCCTAGGGATCAAGGTCACTAGCAGGATCTTGGTTAGAGGCACTAAAACACTACTCAGAAGAATTGACTGTGTTGGGTTTGGAGATACCACATAAGGCAGATGTTAATGGTTCCCCCATTAGGGAATTCTTGGATTTCTCCTTCCCCGACCTGGTAGACTGCTGATAATACTTATCCTTGCCCAGGAAAGATAAAAATCAAAAGACACAGGAACCTGGGAAGCATAGTTCCTGAAGATACAGAGCAGAGAGAAAAGGCAGATACTGAAAGCAAATAAACAAATGCATAACACATTCATAGAAATAATATTACACAGTCTCAGATATAGAGAAAGCATTCTATCACTGTAATTGTTAACAACAAAATATAGCAACCCAAAATGTTCATAAGAAAAGTATGTGTTTGAAGGAAGCCTGCCTTTCATTAGTCAAGTAGAAACATTAGGTCTCCAGAAGTGGTCACCACACAGAGGAAAAATCCTGAAATTAGAGCCTCAGATGTGCCACTTATAAAAGGAATTTTAGTTTCTTCATCTATGAAAGAATGAATAATGAACCATCTATTTCACAAGATTTTAGGATATAATGAGGTCGTAGAACTGAAGGTACTTTGTACACTTAAATGTACTAAAGAAATAGAGAGTAAAAAAAAAAAAAGAAAGAAAGAAAGAAAGAAAGACAGAAAAAAGAAATAGAGGGTATATTTGTATTTTCCAAACAGGACATTTTGAAAAAACAGCTGTCAGCTCCATTATAATATATATTCAACATAATTACTTTTTTCCAGTGGATTTTTCAAGTTCATTATTTTCTTTTTCAGGAATTCAAATAGAATCCAATTGAAACAAACTATTAAATGACTTAGTTCAATACTACCCAAGTGATATTACTGCCCAAAATGCAGACCAGAACCATTTAGCTCACTCAGTTAAAAAAAAATTTTTGCATGTCTTCACAAGTCCTAATTGTCCAGTTTCTATCTCCACTGATTAAATTGACGGAACTGTTCCTGCATGATAATATAACAAATATATATGTGTACGTGTATGTGTATACAATCAATAACATATATTATTAAAGCTATTATTTGGCCAGTCTCAGTGTACTTTACATGCATCACTACCATTTAATTTATTTGAAAGAAAAAATACTTTCCAGTTGTAACATTTGACAAGGTTCATAAGTTCCTGATTATATACTAAGGTCTGATAACAAAAATGTTATTGTTTGATGACAGTACTTATGCATACCAAACTTTTTATATCATTGCAATGAAATACTTCTCACTTCTACTATTATGGTTTTTTAATTGTTTGATTGTTTTATTAGTCCAAGTCATTGCAAAAGTATTGCAAAATATTATTAAATTGACTATTTCTAAGTAAATATTTTATTTAAAAAAAATTTAATCTCCCAAAGGACTACATTATATTTTGGAGCATATTCTATTTTTGTAGCTTTAACAAAGAGTGTTCTAGGATGTGACCAAACTGCTAGTGTGCCCTCAAGTGTCATCAATCACACAGCAGCTGGCAGAGTTTGTTTGGAGTTGATGAGCCAGGACTAGGCAAGAGGAACAATCAGGGTGGCCAAAGAAAGAGACAGACAAGGGCAGAGTCTTAGGAAAGTCCAGGAGAAGTTAAAATGGAGCACAGGAAAGGGCAAAGAGCATCACAGATGGGTCAATATCTTTTACCTCAACTCAGGAGAGGTCACATGCAACTTTTAAAGAAGAAAAAGCAACCCTAAATTGGCATAACTTGACATCCACCAATGATAAAAGGTGAAGGTCAAGTGTCTTGAGAGAAAATTTCCAGGAGAGGGCAACAAGGACATATCAGGGGCCAGAGGTATTAGGAGTTGGACAAAAATAACAAAACTTCATTCTCCTTATACCATATGTAGAATCAAAAGGGGTTACTCTAAGGAATGTTCCCCACCCTAGACTGGGGAAAAGCTTGTCTTCAAAAAGCTAAAAAAGTGACCAGCAGTGGCCATGCAGGGCCAGGAAGAGAAACAAGAAGTCAATCTGCCTTCTCATGATGCAGCAATAGCCATGCAGGCCTGGGAGGAGAGATAAGAAGCCAATCCACCATTTTTGTGAGCCAGAAGTGGCCATGTGGGGCCAGGAGAAGAAAGAAGATGCCAATCCACCTTTCCTGTGAGCCCGCTGTGGCCATGTAGGGCCAGGAGGAGAGATGAAAAGCCAATCTGCCCTTCCCATGAGCCAGGAGCAGCCAGGCGGAACTGGGAAGAGAAACAAGAAGCCAATTTGCCCTTCCTATGAGCCAGCCAGTGTGCAGACTGGGAGATTAGAAGAACACATCCCCACCCCAGCCTCTGCAAGCAACCAGCCAATTCAGAGGATCACAGGCTCAGTTGGTAGTAACTAAGTTACAAAAACAACTTAATTCTTGTATTGTCTGATTGACTTTGCAGGTTTAAAACCAGTAGTCTGAGCATCTATTTAGAGGATAACAATAAGCAATACAGCAACTATAGAAGATTTTCTTTTGAAATCCAATATTGTTCTCACTGTTTTGTTTTGTTCCATTTTATTGTTTTGTTATCTTCAATGTTTTGTTTTGATTGGTTTTATTGTGTTCTGTTTTGTTTGACTTTATCATGTCTGATGGTATGGGCAGCAGTTTTGAAGATAACAAGAGCTATTATGATAACCATTGTTGATTACTGTTATCCTGTTTTGAAGTCCTGTGTCACTTTCACTGTTTTGTTTTGATTGGCTTTATTCTATTTTATTTTGTTTGGTTTTATTCTCTTTAAAATAAATTTTAAAAAGTTAAAAAGTGAGTCTGCACACGTTGTAAGAGGATAATCATCTGGTCATTCCAAGATACTATTGAAATGTGCTCAAAAACACTAATGTCACTCAAGGAGACTCAAGAGTCACTACAAGAAAGCTGACTTTGTCACTCTAATGAGGAAAGCATAACTTGGTCAACTTTACTGCACCTTCTCAGGAAAAAGACTATTGAATTTGAAAGCACAGTCAACCTCATACATGGAGAAAGTAATCCTGAAGATCCAGAAAGAGGAAATGCTCTCTGATAAAAGGAAAAGGAGGAGCAGACCACAGACCCCAGTACTATAGTCAGTGGACATGGATTCATATGGCCTTCATGTACTTATTATGATTACTTGCCTAAATCTGATAATTCCTTTCTTTTTTACTGACTCTTTATTCACTAGGGAACTGCTGGATTATAATTTTTACTCACTAAGAAAGCCACCCTAAGAAAGCCACTAAGAAAAACAATACATTCATTATAATATCTTAAATATCTCAGTCAAAAGGGCATTCAGGGTTCTCACTGAAAAATAATACTGATACTTTGATTTCTATATCAGGCTTTTATTACTTTGTTTAAGGGGAGTCTACCCTAGAGAGCTGGATTTACACCACATGTGCTTAACATTTTCAGTGTCTGTAACTTCAAACCTAAAATCCTGAGCTAAAATAGTGTAAGGTCTATAGAATGTAAATGTCCACTTAAGAGTCAGGTGAATACTGATATAATCAACCTTCCTGATATGTCCCAACATTGCCACAAGTCATCTGCCATCTTTTAAATTTAAACAGGTGACAGTATTTAGTGTCCCCATGCCAATTCACTTCAAATGTTCTACCTGTAAAACACCCTAGAGGCATTACTGTCTTGGGCCAGAACTGTGACATGGGAAAGAATCAAGGTTTCTGAACTATTATAAATAAATTCAGTAACACTGAGTTTAAATTGTGAACTGCTACAGCATAGCATATGTCTTAGTTACTTTTCTTGTTGCTGAGACAAAATACCTAACATCCAAAGTTAAAGGGGGAAAGGTTTGTTTAGCTCACAGTTTGTAGATGTTTTGGTCCATAGTTGGCTGACTCCAAGGCAGACTGGCTCATGGAAGAGTAGTGTTGCAGAGGAGAACAGTTCATGGAGCCTACAAGGTAGCAAAAGCAATAAGGGAGGAAGATAAGCTTCTTTTTGCTCCACATATTGTATCTAGGTTACCTAGATTAGGGTGGTGTCAAACCAATCAGTGTGTTGATTTAGTAATCACACACTCTTAATGCCAGCATCACATACTCTAGATCCAGTCACTTCTGAAAAAGCCTTATGTATGACAACATGAAGCATTGGGGGACACAAGACATAACAGTCTGCTCCTAGACCCCCAAAGACTTAAGTGCATCCATTTATCAAAACAGGAATTTAATCTATCTCTAAGAGTTGCTGAAACTATTAGGACTTTGGCAATTCTTAAAGTCCAAATCCAAAGTCTTCTCTGAGATTTAAGGCAAACTCTTAACTATGAGCCCCTGTACAAATGAAAAGAAAGTTAAACACTTCCAACCTACAATGGCAAAAGCTAAACATTTTCATTCCAAAGTTACAAATGAGGATACAAATAAATGCAACCGACTTGAGACCATACTTGTAAGTGAGATAAATCAAACTCACATGTGTAAATACCGTATTGTCTCCCTAGTGTAAGAAACTGAAACAGTATATATGATCCAAAATCTACAATAAATACTGTGTAAGGTAAGAAACTGTGCAAAGAGCAAAAGTAATTGGGAAAGGGAAAAAGGAGGAAAGAAGGAAGGGAAAAGGAAAAAGATGTAAATCTGTATATATGTATATGTAAGATAACTAAAATGACTATACTGCTGAATGTATTAGTTATCGAGAAAGATCAGTTAATACTCAAATGATTATATCAATTTTACATGTCTATATCTGTTAATGTAAACAACCATATTGAAGGTAACGATATGCAATATTGCAACCATTGTCAAGTTCATATCATCTTGTTTTGTAAACCTATAATGTTACTGTTGTGGATTTGCTGTTGTCATTTGTTTGTCCTTTTTGCTTTTTGTCTTTTCTTATATGTGTCTTTTTTCTCTTAAATAAAAATAAAAAAGAAATGCAACCAAAGCAATTCCAAAATCTAACAGGAAAAACATTAAATTTCAGAGTTCCACATCCAGTATCCCTAAAACTATGGCAAGTTGTGACCTCCAAAGGTCTTGGGTGGTTCTACACCAGCACTGCTGGTGGTGGTAGCTCTTACATTATGTCAGCTACCCATGGAATGAAACCTGTACACACTGTGAGCTAAATAAATCTTTCCCCTTTTAACTTTGTGTGTTGTGTATTTTGTCTGAGCAATGTGAAAAGTAACTAAGACAGAAATTTGGTACCAGAGAAGTGGGGCCATTGCTGTGACTATTCCCAACCATGAGATTTAGAACTGGTTTTGTGGGAAGAATTTGGAAAGGTTTAGAGATACTGTCTGAAAAGTAGAACTGACACACCTTAGGTTGTACTTGATGGAAGATTCTGGTCAGAGCCCAGAAGGCCAGAATGCTAACAGAAATGACCCCTGCAAAGACAAGTCTCCACAGGTGTCTGCCAAGAAGGGGGACTAAATTGGCTGTTAGTCTCTAGACAATGTGTGTTATACCTTGGCATAAAGTTTGTATTTTGCTTGCATCCAGAGACTTTGCCTGAGACTAAGATTAAGGATGGCAGACTAATTAATCTTGCAGAAGAAATTTTAAGGCAGTCTAATATTGAGGCAGTGGCACACCTGCTGCTGAGAACTTTTAGTCAGATTTATGTTGAGAATCAAGAGCAAAGATCCAAGCAGAATGATTTAAAATGTTTTGAGCTTGGCCAGAAAGGAAGCTCCAGTAAAACTGTGGACTGCAAAGATAGCAAAGGAGATCTTAGTTGCTAAGAAAGAACAAGAGAATAGAAAAGATGGCTTGAGGGTATCACAAGAAGTAGCAGGACTCTACCCTTTGTGGCCTCAAAATTGCAAAAGTGAAAGATTTTGCTTTGATAAGAAAGCCCTAAAGCATCATGTTCCAGAATGACAGGGGCCTAGGAAAGTTGTTCCTCAGGAGTCTGTTCATAGGCACTGGAATCCTACAGCCAAGAAAGAAGAAAGTCTAGCTGCTGCTCCAGCTGGAAGCAGACATTCATATCATCCACATGGTGCTGGTTTTAGGTGCATGCAGAATGCCAGAGTTGTGGGGTCAGGAAGTCTTCCACCCAGATTTCAGAAGAAGGCCTAAAAGGTCAGACAATATAGTTTCAAGAGGGCAGTGTGTCAAGCTGTGAGTGTAAAGCCAAAAGTGTGTTGGAGACCCCAGAAATTTGGAGAAGCTAGGAATTCATGTTCTAAGAAAAACTACAAAGAGAGAACAGAGCTGACCCCAGAGAGAAGCTGTAGGAGCTAACACCACCAGCAGTGCTGTAGAGGTATAGCCATCCAAACCCTTTGGAGGTCACAGCGTGCTATAATTTTCAGGGATGTTGTACGTGGAATTTTAAAATTTAATGTTTTCCCTGTTAGATATTGGAATCACTTTGGTCACATTTCTTTGTATCCCCATTTGTAACTTTTGGAATGAAAATGTTTAGCTTGTGCCATTGTAGGTTGGAAGTGTTTAACTTTTTTTCATTTGTACAAGGGTTCATAGTTAAAGAATTTCCCTTAAATCTCAGAGAGACTTTGGACTGGGACTTTTCAGTAATACTGAAATTGTTAGGATTTTGGTAATGCTTGGAAATGCATTAATTTTTTTTTTTTGCATAAAGGGATATGCAAGAGTCTTTAGTGGGACAGGGATAGATGGTTATGGCTTGTGTCTAGATGTGTCCCCAAAGTCTCATGTGGTCATAGGTGGGACTTTCTCAGAGGTGACTGGGTCTAGACTGTGTAGTTGTGGTGCAAAACTAGGCTCAAGAGCACCAGGATTAAGGCTGTGAATGCTACTTGCCCGAAGTAGTACAGATAAAAGGGGCAGAGAGATGCCATTAAGGTCCCTTGTTGCTTTGCTACATTTTGCCTGCCATAAACTGTTCTCCTCTGCCAATCCACTCTGCCTAGGAGCCAGCTGATTATGGACTGAAACTTCTGCAAATTGCAGACTAAATAAGCCTTTCCTCCTTTAACTTTGGGCACCATGTATTTTTGTCTCAGCAACAAGCAACTAAGACAACATACATATGGTGAATTATGGAACAATCTGCATAGTTTCTTATGTAGCTTCAATATCTCCTTCAGGGCCTTCCACAGATGTTTCTGAAACTATCCAGTTTCTTATCAATTTATAACTGTGTGTACAAAAAATCAACTAGTACTCAGAGTAGAAGCAAGTCACCCACAATATGTGATGACATTCTAGAAGTCAAGCAGAACACATTATAAACAGACAAAAAATACGAATTACTTAAGCATCTATGAATGTTAAATGTCAAAATTAGAATTTAAATACAAATAACAGATTGGAGAAATACTTGCAGCAAACATGACAGAAAAACAAAGAAACATGGAGTGAAGCCATATTTTATTTAACGGTATGCAATATTCCCACTAAACAAATGAAAAGAGAGAAATTATATGCCAATTTAAAAGTAAGTAAGACAACATAGATAGGAAGAAAGTTAGATTGCCACTTACTGCTGTTAGCAGTTTATCCTTATACAACTCTTCCTGATTTCACTACACATCAGAGTAAAGGATAATTTACATCATTTTATATTTACTCTGTCTTAAAGATACTTATCCTAAGAAAAAAAATTTTTAATTATCTACATAAGCCTCAGCATTTTAGTGTTATGAATAATGAGTTAGATTGAAACAATGTAAATTTCCAACAACTGAGAATCAGTCAAGCTGACTCTGATGCACAACTCAAGAGAATGTAGTTCAATCATTTAAAACGGTAATAGGACGACCTATGTAACACTGTGTGAATATGTTTAGAATATGCTGAGAGCCACCATGCCCTACACAAACTGGATGACATATCGGTGGCCTGCAAGGCATGATGACATAGCTGCCACACCCTGAGTGTCTGGAAGGATGCAGAAGCTATTATGTTCTCACTAACATGTTTACCTCCTACCAATCCCACAGTGGAGGATTCCATGCCTAGGATGTGACCATCTAGCACTCTGTGTTTTGTTTCTCCTCAGCACAGGCCACCAGAGGCACCAATCAACTGACTGACATGATCAGAGAAAGGCCAACACCTGGGAGAAAAAGTAAGTAGAGGGAGAAAGAGTGGACCTGGCCAGCAGCAATAGCTACAAGAAAATTCCACAGCTATTGTAAACTACAGAAACAGCACAGGGTTTTACTATGAAAGTGACCCATTCATGGATGGATAGGTTTAGAAAAGAAACCCAGGGCATTGGTTGCCATATTGCCAGAGATTGTTTCTCAGGTGCCATTTTGAGAAGGGATTGATTGCTTAACATTGAGCCACAGGACAACTTTACTTCAGAGTTTCCAGTATGACCCTCCCACAATGACTGAGAGACAGTTATAGGAGAAAGCCAGGGAGAATGTGCAGGCAAGACGTAGACCTCCTGAGAAATTCAAGCTTAGGTTGGGAAAAACACAGGCCCCACCTTCTGTAATGAGAAACTGGGCCCAGTCAGTGTGACTTTCAAAAGAGACTGGACCTGAAAGTGTTGGCGTTAGACCCAGTAGTCTGCTTGAACCCCTGTCCTGTTGCCTACATCCTAAAGAGAGCAGAAGGCTGATTGCTATTCCCATCTACCAAAATGTGTATGGACATGCCTCAGCTTGAACAGTTGCCACAGTCTAGTGTGAATAAACACAGGGGCCTCAGGAGCAGGGAGGACGCATCACTAACACACAAGCCATAAAGCTAGGCTGGGAAAATCACAATCTGCCGGATTCCAAGACTGCAGATCCAGGGAAGAAACCACTCATTTGAAAACACAGGAACTTTTACTTCTGACTCATTTCTTTTTCCTTTTTCCTTTTCCTCCTTTCATTGATTCTTTGAGGGTTTGGCATTGTTTTCCTCATTTGTTTCTTCTGTTCTTTTTAAATATTTTCCTTTCTTATTTTTTTCTTTATTTCGGTATTTCTTTTCTTTTTATTCCTTTCTGTTACTGTTATGTAATGTTATTAATATCTTTTCAGTCTTCAATAAGATTCCCTATCTCAGTTTTCTCTCCTCCTTGTCATCTTTCATTGCTTAATATTTAAAATTCTACTTTATGAGTTGATAGCTAGTCAACTCTATGCTATCACTGTCAAATATTATTGTATTATAGTGGAGGTAAAGACATTCCATTTATTAGATATTTACTGTAGGTCAGTATTTGGATTTTCTTATTGTTTATACTATAATTACAGATGTCTTTTCTAATCTTAAGGGTGGTATGATATTGATTCTTAGGGATGTCAATATCCAGTTTACCTTTTATGCTATTTTTATTGCTTATTCTATTACTTTAGCTGAGATGATATAGCTATTGCTATCAATTGGCTTTTCTCTGTACCAATATCTGAAATGCCTCAGTGTTATTAACAATATCACTCTTAGAGAACTGAGTACCAAAATAAATACACTGAAGTGTCCTCTCTCAAATAAGCAGAGGTAGAGAGATTCTGGGATAGACAAAATGCATAGAGTTAAGCACAACCAGAGTATATCAATGGAAAATAGATACTAATTAAAGAGGTATCTATACCAGCAATAAAGTTTTCCACTACAATCAACTGGAAGGTCTCAGGGCATGTACATAGAGAAAGAAAGAGAGAGAGAGAGCTCCAAACACTCCAAAAATCCAAAACTTAAAGCAGCCTCAAAGGGAAGAAAATCAAAAGTCACATGACCAAATTATTTGAAAAAATATAGGATATTTTTAAAAATATATCAATTTGCTGCTTCCTGAGTTCAAAGAAGACCAAAAAAAGAGGGCCTGACAAATAGAATTATCTGTGAGTCTTCAGAAGACACTACTAAAAAAGTAGCAGAAGCAAAATAAATTAAACAAAATATGAATGTTGAGTATAAAAAAAGATTAGAGTCCATACAAACGTATCAAACAGAAATCACTAGATTAAAATTTTTGTTGAAAGTATAGGCAGCAAAAGAAATCAGTGTGAGGACAGAGTGTGAGAACTAAAAGACAGGGCTGTCAATTAATGAGAGATACCTGTAAAATAACAAGAGATCATGAAAATGGATCCAACAACTCTTACATGATACAAAGAAGACTAAGATTAATTAGAATAAGTGAAAAATCAGGAGACATCACAAATGGCATTTAAAAACCTGTTTACAGAAATAACAGCAGAAAACATTAGAAATATAGGGAAATAATTTAACCTGCAGACAAATAAGTCATCTAGAATTTCAAATAGCCATAATCTGACAAGAACTTTCCCGACATATCATGATCAAAATCACAGAAGACAAACATAAAAATAGAATCTTAAAAGCTGTTAGAGAAAAAGCAATGAATCATTTACAAAAGAAAATCCATTAGAATTATACCAGACTTCTAAACACAAACATTAAAGACCATGACAGCCTAGAGTGAAGTGGTTCAAGTCCTAAAAGAAAACAACTTTCAACACAGACTGATATACCCTGCAAAATTATCTTTCAAAATTGATGGAGAAATAAGATATTGCCATGATTAAAAGTATCTGAATAAATTCATGATCACCAAACCAGAACTCAATAAAAATTGAAGGGCATCCAAAAAAGAGACAATGAAGCTAACAATGTGAAAGGGTCCAATAGAAGGAATACAGGAGCTAGAATGATCAGTTAAGTAGAAGGAACATAAAGGAAATCAGTAACAGGAAAATAATGCAATGGAAGGAATAAGACAAAATCTTTCATTAATAACTCTCAATATCAGTGGTCTCAATTCTCCTGTCAAAACACACATTGAGAGAATAGATCAAGAAATAAAACTCAACGATAGGCTATATACAAGAAACATGTTTACTCCAAAAAGAAATTTGCAGATTAAAAAATCAAGGACTAGAAAACAGTATTTCATGCAAAGGGAACCAAGAGAAAAGCAGGAGTAGTTATCCTAGTTTCAGACGAAATGAACTTGAAGCCAAAACTGAAGAGGCAAAGAAGGTTGTCACATATTAGTTAAGGGAAAACAGAAAGAGATAATTACAAACATATACACTAAACACCAATGCACCCAACTTCAAAAAGCAAACATTACTGAATACAAAAGGCCAGATAAACATAAATACAATTCTAGTTGTGGACTCAATACCCTACTGCCACAAATAGACCAGTCAACTACACACAAAAACAAACCAATAAAGAAATATCAGACTCGAACTAAACCTTTGAACAAAAGAAATTAATAGGTATTTACAGAGTATTCCACTAAAAAATGCACATGGAATTTTCTCCAAAATCGACCACTTATTAGCCCATAAAGCATACTTAAATAAATACAAAATAAATTATCTTATACAAAACAAAGAATCAATGAATTAAAGAACTAGTTCTTTGACAAAACTAAACAACCCATTTGCAATCTTAGCAAAAAAAAATAAGAGAAAGAAAGAAAGAAAAGGAAAGACCCATAGAGTTGCAATTAGAAATGAAAAAGGCTCTGATCTTACTTGTCATTTAAAAAAAAGAAGAAATGAAAAAGGTGAAGTCACAACAGACACCAACAAAATCCAGATTATTACTAACTGTTTTGAAAGTCTGTAGCCTAAGAAATTGGAGTATCCAAAAGACATGGATAGCTTCCTAGATATATATGATTTACCAAAATGAACCAATAAGATATAATAACCATGAATAACCCAATAATAAACCATGAAATTGAAGCAATATTTAAAAAAAAACTTGCACACTAGGAAAAGTTCAGGACCCAATGGATCCCTGAATTCTACAAAAACTGCAGGGAAGAATCTAACACAAATGCATCTTAAACTCTTTAATGAAATTGAAATGAAAGGAGTAATCCCAAATTCATTCCAGAAAGCTACCATTACTTTGATTCCAAAATGAGACAAGGACTCAACTAAGAAGAAAACTATAGGCCAATGTCTTTAATGAACATAGATGAAAAGATTCTCAACAACATATTGGCAAACTAATACAACACATAATTAAAAAGATCAAATATCATGACCAAGAAATCCTCATCCCAGAGATGCCAGAATGGTTCAATACATGAAAATCCATAAATGTAATACACCACATAAACTGAAGTAAAAATCACATGATCATCTTAGCAGATGCAGAAAAACCTTTGACAAAATCCAACATCCATTCGTAATTAAAAAAAAAACCCTGAGTAAAATAGTATAGAGGGAACTTACCTCAATCTGATAAAAGTCATTTATAAAAAACATTGCCAAGATCGCATTAAATGAAAAAATCTGAAGGCTTTTTCTCTAAAATCAGGAACAAGACAAGGATGCCCACTATGACCACTTCTTTTCAACATACTATTCCAAACATTAGTCAGAGCAATTAGGCAAGAGAAAGAAATAAAAGGTATATATATGGAAAAAACAAGACAAATTATCATTATGTGCAGATGACATGATCCTCATCATAAAGATCCAAAAAAATCTGCCAAAAGTTTCCTAGAACTAATAAGTAAATTAAGCAAAGTAGCAAGACACATGCATAAAAATCAATAATGTTTCTATAAACCAATAACAAATCCACTGAGAAAGAAATTAGGGAAATAATACCATCTACAATAGCATCAAGAAAAATTAAATACTTAAAATTAGCCTTCAAAAGAACTCTGTAATATACCTCTATAATAAAACTCTTTAATGAATGTAATATCCTCAATAAAACACTGACAAACAGAATACATCAAATCATCGAAAAGTCATACATCACAATCAAGTAGGCTTCATTCCAAGGATGCAAGAATGATTCAACATACCCAAATTGATAAATGTAATATAACACAAAAACAAAAGCAAATACAAAAATTATGTGATCATCTTTTGAAAAGGAGATCAAAGAGAATATCAGGAAAAAAAAAGATATCCCTCTCAAGAGACCTAGAATAGCAAAAACAATCCCAGGCATAAAGAGCAAAGCAAATGGATCAGAATCCCAGATTTTAACTATATTACAAACATGCATTAATAAAAAGAGCATGGCACTGGCATAAAAACAGACCACTAATGTCTGTAAGCTCATCAAGAAGAACAGTTTGTGCTTTCATTGTTTGATTGCTCGATCATTTTTTTCATGCCTAAATATTGTAACCTGAATAACTACTTCTAAGATAACACTATGCAATATATTAACTAGTGTTAATTTCCTACTATTTTTTTGAAATTCTGTATCATTTCTATCTTTTCTGTTTTGTTTTTAAAATAAAAAAAAACCAGACATCAATGGAACAAAATAGAGGACACAGAACAAATTTCAGGCATTTTTAGCCATCTGATCTTTGGCAAAGGGGCCAAAAACATGCTGATAGTAAGCCTCTTTAACAAGTGATATTGGATATATTGACTATCCACATGCAAAAGATTGACTCCAGTCCTCCAGACCCTCACCTAGTACCGCTCACCAGGCACTAAAATAAAATCAAAATGGATCAAAGATATAAACATTAAAACAAAGCAGTCTGCTAAAAGATAAAATAGGTAAAACTCTTAAAAACATAGGTGTAGACAAGTACTTTCTGAGTAAATAATAGTTGTGCAAGAAATAGCATCAAGAAACAATAAATGAGATCATATCAAATTTTAAGTTTCTGCACAGCAAAGGAAACAATCAACAGAAAGAATGGAAAATCTACAGAATGGGGAACAATTGCCAGCTACACCTCAGACAGAGGACTAATATCTAGAATATACAAAGAACTCGAAACTGTTAGACATCATCAAAATAAAAGATCACATCAAAACATTGTAAGAGAAATGAATATACACCTCTTTGAAAAAAAAGTACAAACGGAAAATAAACACACAAGAAATGTTCAACATTTCTGGTCATTTGAGAAATACAAATTAAAACAACACACAGATTCCGTTTTATGCCAGAAAGAATAGTGGTCATCAAAAAAACAAAATAAGATAGAAAAGGTGGAGTAATGTGAATGACAAAAACTCAGACTCTCCAAGATTCAGAATTCAAATATTGGCAAATAACAGTTTGAGGACAAAATATTAGAGTAGATACCTGGATACTAGGAAGGCTATGACAAGAAATTAAAACCTACAGAGCAATTGAAGAGACATAACACAACATGGAGAAGGGAAGAGACAGTATGAATGTTTTCCCCAGGTCCCGCTTGTGGCTTGTAGGAAAGGGATACCAAACCTACAGAGACAAAGTAAAAGTTGAGAAGTCCAGAGGACCTAAGAGAGAAATGTGGAACAGAACAAGTCAGCAGTTACTGTAATCTTCAAGGAGAGCCCGAGATTCTGGTTCCATTTGAATCCTTTGATGGGCAACACCTGAATGACTCCAGTCCACACAGCCACCAAATCCCTGGAGCAGGTGCTTGGTCAGACATCATACTAGGGAAGAGTTGGTTGTTGGAGCCCGAGACTCAGCACGTATGGGATAGTTTGACTTCAGGGCTTCCAGTATTACATTCCCAGTAACTGGGTGACAGTAGTGAGAATCAGCTATGGTAAGATAGTGGGTTGGAAAAAAAAAAAACCCTGGAGACCCTATTCTCATGGCCAGAGGCCAGAGCCAGCCTGAGATGCTTTGGATTAGAAAGTTGTGGCACTCTCACCCCTTGCCCTACTTCTGCCTTCTGGTGCCTACACCCTGCACAAACTTGGAGTCTCAAAGCCTTCTTTATTTACTAGCCTGAGCAGGAACATGTCTTCACTTCTACACTGCCCCAAAATTGTAGATCCTGGCAGAAAACCACACTTCAAAATAACAGAGAAAAAAAAATTTGTGAGTGTGTGTGTTTTCTCAACGTTTACTTTTTTGTTCTTTCCACTTCTCTTCCTTCTTCACCAGTTTAGTGTAGTTTGGGAGATTTGCCTTTGCCCTTTTTCCTTGTTTTATGTCTCTTTTTCTTACTTCTTTTGTTCTTTCTTTTATTTTGTCCTCTTCTTTCTTTAGTTTACCTCTTTTTAATTTTTTCTCTTTATTTTTACTCTCCATTAATTTGTTTTGATCCTACATCTTCTATCTTCTATTCCTCATCTGTTTTTCTGTTACCATTTCCCAATTCTATAAACATCTTTCAACTTTCTAATGGAATACTTTGTTCCACTTCTCTCCTCCTATCATGTAATTTAAAGTTTCAAGATTTTCCTCTTGCAATCCCCCATTCCCAACCCTCTACATGTTTTGTAGCATAACCAGAAAACTTTATTAATCTGTACATGATTAACTCTAACAAATTACTGCTGAATTATTTTCTACCATTAGCAGAGATAAGGTTGTTGCATTTTGTGCTTATTACCTCTAAATAAGCACCTGTGTTGCCTTAATGTATATATCATAATTGTGGATTTCTTCTCTAAGGCTAAGATGTTACATAACTTGTTCATTTGGTATGTTAATATCCAATGTATCTTAGATAATATTGCTATAGACAATTCGCTTCTTATTACCAGAGTTGCATAATTGTTATTAATGAATTTTCTCAGAAAATCAACATTAAGATTGAATTTATGGCATTGACAACACTACAGTACATTCTCAGAGAACTTAGTGTTGGGCTAATTCACTGCATCCTCCCTTCCCAAATTAGTCAAGACAGTCAGATCTTGGGGCTGAAGGAAAGGGGTATAGTTAGCCACACCAAAGTATGTAATTGAAAATCAGATTTAAGAAATTTTTATACTAAAAACAAAGTCTTTACATTATAATCAGCCACAAACTTCACCACAAAGCAAAACAAACACCAATAGAAAAATAAGAAGACAATGCAACAAAATGCCTCTCAAAACTCCCAATTCCACTGAAGTCAATCCTGGGGACTTTAAGGGGGAAAATACTACAAGTCACACCCCTGAATACATATATAGTGAGTTCAGGGCCAGCCTGAATTTACATAGCAAGACCCTGTCTCAAAAAACAAAAAGGTAAAATAAAAGTACATGCTTTTCAGCAGTACATGGGAGATTTTCTCCAAAATAGACCACATACTAGCATGCTTAAATAAATGCAAAAGAATTGAAATTTTACCACACATACTATCAAACTATAGTACAATGAGTCTACAAATCAATGGCAAAAAACCCACAAAAATTATACAAACACATGGAAATCATACAGTACTCTCTTGAATAATCAATGTGTCACAGATCAAATTAAGGAAAAAGGAGGTTTCTGGGAAGATGGTGGAACAGTAATCAGCAGAGTAAACAGCCCCCCTGAGAGATACAGTCTAGATGCTGGAACATAACGTCATGGGGAAGACAAGAAGGAAGGAAGTGGGTCCCCTGGACCCAGGGAGAATCTAAAGCGAGAATTGAACCCACAGAAAGAGTAAAAAGAAAAACTTAAATGAAGAAGGTGGTAGCTTGTGGCACCTTTACCTGGAGCTGGACCCACTGTATGAGATGAGCTGCTGGAACCTCGTGACCCACGATCAAGGTGACATGGCAGTGGCAACCCTGGAGGCCTCTGCCAAGAGAGGCAGCATTGGAGGAGAGTGGCAGTGGACAGGGGGAGCAGACCTGGAAGACTGAACTGGCTGACGGTGAGAGCAGAGGACTTCATCCTCCCATGGGAGAGAGCAATTGGCCAGGAACAATTTTTGAGTGGGGCTGGGTGGGCCTGGGGCCAGGGCTGCTCCTGGCTTCCTCTGGCAGCTCCTGGCTGGGCACAGACCCATGGAAATTGCTTGGACTGAGCCCTGCCCCTGCCTGCCTTCTAGGGGCCATCTCGGAGCATCCCAGAGGATAGCCAGCTTGGACTGGAGGCAGCGGCCCCACACATGCTCCAGGGGTGGTAGTGGAGGATCCCCGCTGGTGACCAGACCAGGTTTGCAGGTGGTGGCCCCATCCCCGCATGCACTCCACCAGCCATCAGGGCACCAGTGCAGGCTGGGTAAAGCAGCAGACAGTGCTGCACCAGTGCACCCACTGGTCACCATCAGATATGCATAATCAGCACTGGCTAGAATATCCGAACACTCTCACTTCAGAGAAATTGCAGCTAATGCAGGGAGTGCCTGGGACCCCAGCACTCATTTGTCCAGAAGAACCCAGGAATATGTCAAGATGAAGAAGCAAGTGGCAGTCTCTGGCCTCCAATCCAAGCAGAGCAAGTCCAGGAGATGCAAACATGGAAGAGACTGGGAGTCACACACCTGAAGTTTCTGAAGTGATGGCAACTGAAGTAAAGAAACAACTTCATGAGGCAATAAAAGAAATTAGAACAGAAATACTAACTCAAGTAAAAGAAAAAATGAAAAACATAATAAAAGACTTACTAGGCATCTCTAAAGAAAACATAGATTAAAAAATGGCGCATAGGAAAATGAGGGAAACCTTGAATAAACAATACAAAAAAGATTTAGAATACATGAAACTGATTCAAAGAGATAACCAGGAAATTAAAAACTCCATTGAAACCTGGCAAAACCACTTGAAAGAAACTGAAGATAGACTTTCAAACCTTGAAGATAGGTCTGCGGCTTGTGATCACAAAAGGAAAGATCTCTTAAAACTAACAAGGAACCTGGAAGTAACAATTCAACGGCTGCAAGACAACCCAAAGAAACATAACTTAAGAATAAAAGGTGTGAGTGAAAAAGCAGGGGTCAATACAAATGACATTCAAAGTCTATTTACAGAAATACTTTCAGAAAACTTCCCAAGCATGGGAAAAGGAAGTGACATTCAAATAAGTGAAGCATATAGAACTCCAGCTAGCCATAACCAAAATGAATCTATACCCAGACATATAATAATCAAGATTCCAGAAATTCAACACAAAAACAGAATATTAAAAGCTGTTAGAGAAAAGAAACAGATCACCTACAAAGGAAAACCCATCAGAATCACAACAGACTTCTCAACACAAACCATCAAGTCAAAAAGAGCTTGGAGTGAAGTATTTCAAGTCCTGAAAGAAAACA
>RJWM01023247.1:0-32457 GCA_004363535.1 Dasyprocta punctata
CAAGTTTTCATTCTTTCTTCCAGATACGAAAGTCTATCCTTAGTTTCCTTCAAGTGGTTCTGCCAACTTTTATTGGAGTCTTTGATGTCCTGGTATTCTCTCTGAATCTGATTAATGCGTTCTAATTTTTTAGTTGTTTCATTCTCAATTTCCTTTGATTTTTCATCCTCCACCTTTCCTGCTATGTTTCCTTTAGAGGCGCTTAGCGATTCCCCGATTATAAGTTTCATTTCAATTCTCAGTTGGGTTAACAGTGCTGCTTTAATTTCTTTCACAGCTTCGTGGAGTTGTCTCCCCACTTCTGTTGTCAACTCCTCTGAGAGTTTAATTTTTGAACTCCCGACCATGTCAGCATTAGCATCCCCAGAATCGGTTCTACTTGTATCGGAGTCTGGAGAGCGCCCTCTGCCTTTCCATCTTGGCATTTTCCTGGGCTCGCCAGTGAGGCCGTGTTGGTCCACTGCCTCTCCCAAGCCTATTTCTGCTCCGCGAATGTCTACTGCGGTGCACGAGAGGGTGGGGCTGCTGTCTGGTAAACCGTACAGGGCCGTTCGCCAAACCTCCTCTATCACCTCCAGGGCACCCGCGCCTTTCTGCCACGGCCTTCCAGGAACCGTGCCTAATTAGGTGCAGTTCCAGTCTCAAGATGGCTGTCCCTCGCTCTCCCTCGGGGGTGGGGGGCTGGGGGCCGCCGGGTTCACTCACTCGCGACCACCTCGCTCCATGGTCGACCGTCGTCCCCGCCGTCCCGCCACACCGCGACTCCACCGGCAACTCCAGTGCATATCAAGAGCACCTGGATCGTACCTTCTCAGCTCGGGTCGCAGCGCTGATTGGATTCTGTTCAGGACAGAGGTGCTGCTGGTCTCCGCCTTTATTTCGTTCTTTTACTCTTTCCGTGGGCTACAGTTCTCGTTTTAGATTCTTCCTGGGTCCAGAGGACCCATCTCCCTCTTTTTCCCTTCTCTCTGTTATTATATTAGTTTATATTCCAGCATTTTGATGGTGTATTCAGGGAGCCTCCCTGTCACGGGGTTATCTGGGCTGCCATCTTGGAGGAAGTCTCAATTTCCCCATTCTTAGTTAACTGGGATCATAAGAAACTAGGATGACAACACTTCATGTGAATTCAGGCATCCATTTCAGAACTCTGACTGGTGTGAGAGAGTTGAAGGATAAAACACTAAGGATAAGTGTTTTAGGATACCTCCAGCAAGAGATAGCCATGTGTATAAATGCTGAGCTTTGGGAGCGGGGCAGAATTGGAGTTGAACCCAGGGTCTTAGCACTGAGCTATATCCTCAGTCGTTTTTTATTTTGAAATAGGGTCTTGCTAAATTTCTAAGTTGCTTAGGCCAAACTCAGACTTTCCATCCTCCTTCCTCAGTCATCTCTGGTGCTGAGATTATAGGCCTAAGCCACCAGACAGGGCTTTTATTTTTTCAATTGAGATATAATTTACATATTATAAAACACAAAATTCACCCTGTTAAGATGTAGAATTTAGAAAATTTTCACAAAGTTTTACAATAATCACTACTATCTAATTCTGGAAGGGCCACTGAGTTTTAAGTGTTTAAGAACCTTTATTAAAAGATGGCTGTCTTCCATTTTTAAAAAACTTGGAATGTGAATGTGATGGTTGGAGTTTCAGCTTTCATCCTAGCTACAAGGATGAGGCAGTATCTGAGAGATGGCAGAATAAGCAACTGGAAGGATCCAAGACACTTGAGGTCTTTGGGCTGCTGGATTAGACAAGACCAACTGCCTAGTCAGTTTGTGTGTGCGTGTGTGTGTGTGTGTGTTGAATCTTGTTACATTCCAAGTTTCCCACTTTTTAAAAAAAATTGTTGCAGAATCTGAGATTAGAGAGAACAATAAGAAAAAAGGAAGATTTATTTCCAGGATTTTAGATGCACCTCGATCCAGCCAAACTCACATCCAAAGTACTAGGCATTAGAACAAAGGAAAGGTTCTAGTTTTACACATTTGGCTGAGAGGGTTGGTCTTTACAAACTGGCTGGAGGTGGGGTGGAGCGGGCAAGTGAGGATACAGAAGCAAGACAAACAATAATTTATCCTTGAAAGAAGACAGAGCCTTACAAGTCTTGCAAGAACAAGATGGCAGTTTACAGGACATAATTGCCAATCTTATCTGTACCAGAACTTATAGCTGCAGGGGAAAGGGAACCTCAAGGGGGATTGTTCTGTAAGTCCCATTTCATTCCCCTTTGTTGCTTTCTATAGTAAGTTTTAACAGAGAGCATGACTATCATTAACATTTACCTTGTTATAGGGGTTTGGCTCCCTACTGGGCAGAGGAAGAATTATAATAAAAAGGAAAAGACTTATGTTGTTGTTGATCCTCAAGGTTCAGCCATGCATAGAATGGTCAGCTTCCAGAGTGACCAGAACAGAGCTGTTGTTTCCTCAAGCTTGGGCCATGCATAGACCAGTCAGCTTCCGTGGTGACTAGAGCAGGGCTCTGGTGGTAGCCCAATCTTGCCACAGGATAAGCTGGTCCAGGTGGTCAGGATCCTGCTGGTTGGTCCACCTGCCTTGGGCCATTGGCTTCTGTTGACTGTGGTGGATCTGAGACAGTTTTTATAATTTTAACAGGGGTAATGAGACTACAGTATGAGGCCCATCCCTTACGATCTTGAACTGCTAGATTTTATGATTTTTTAAACCAAAACAAATCCCCAGGTTTGAATGGGTATATTGGGTCCGTCAGGCTTACAGGCATTTTTTCCTGTACCCAATCCTAAATATTCTGTGTTGCTATTTCCAAAACCTGTCTTTGTTTCCTCAGAGACAATTTCCCCAGTCTAAAGAGAGCTCCTTTAATTTGACCTATCATTGGGGGGAGACTGGCCAAACAGAATTTTATAAGGGGAACACTCCGTTTGTTTACTGGGGGTGTATTGGCTATGAAGGAGGACTTGGTCTCATCTCAAGTGGGTTTCTTGGCAATACTTTTTTAGAAATTGTTTGGGTGTTCAGTTTATGTGTTTCACCTTTTCTGAGCTCTCTGGCCAGTAAGCCAGGTGAAGCTTTCATTTTATCTTTAACATCTGCATGAGCTCCTGGATTGTCTCAGTTACGAATGTGGGTCCATTATCTGATCCCAAGGTCAGGAGGCAGTCTAAATCTTGGGATGATGTCTCTTAATACTACCTTGGTTACCTCTCATATCATTTTTATTTGGGTGGAAAAAGCTTCAACCCATCCCAAGAAGACAAGTATCAACATATATTGACAGCTCCCTGCTTGAGGCAGTTTAGAGTTTTCATCAGAGAGTCTCCATAAACCTCCCTGGATATAATTTCCAGATTTCAGGGAAAATCGTGTCTTTTTATTTGGAAAGTAATTTGGGGTCTCCAGGAGAGGAATCTCCAGGATAAGGGGCATAGTTAGGGTCCTCCTTTTGTGGGGCTGTCATAGCAACCTGCTTTGTTTCTCTCTTTTGTTTTTCTCTGGCTTTTAATGTTCCAGTCCTCTGGTGCCCCCTACAATATATAATGGCCATTTCTCATAGGGTCCAGACAGCACCCAGGAGCTGTAAAATTTTTTGTACGTTATCTCTTTTTCCCTGGCCATCAGGATTTTTTTTACATTTGGAGTGAGTACAGATGTTAACGTTTTTGTCCTTTGTCAGCAAAAGAGCCCTTGTTAAGGATTTTAGTTCTGCCTTCTGGGCTGAGATTCTGGTAGGTAGATGCTGGCCCTGTACCACATAGTTGAGTCACCACTGCATATCCTGTTCGTTGGACCCCTTTTAGCACAATTATAAGTTATGAAAGGGGCTCCCACTTTGACTAGGAGCAAAGTGACTAGGTTAAGAGTGCTCATTTTTTTCAGTGTTATGTGGGGATTTTCACATAAGAGCCCCTGAAACAGAGTCATCATTGGATTTGACATTCAATGGTGTCTTCTGTGGTCCATTAAGGTTATAACTGAATGTGGTACTTGAATGGTCAGTTGTTGTCCTAAAGTCAACTTATTAGCCTCCTGTCAGCAAGGTGGTGGCAGCAAGCATCCTAAAGCATGTAGACCATTCTAGGGCTACAGAGTCTAACTGTTTTGACAAGTATGCCATTAGACAATGTCAGGATCCCATGACCTGGGTTAAGACTCCTATGGCCATTTTTTTGTTTATGGATATATAGGAAGGAAGGCTTGGTTATATCTGACAGTCCTAAGGCTGGGGCCTGAGTCAGTGCCTCTTTGATTCGTTTAAATGTTTTCTCCTGTTCAGCTTTCCAGAGGAGGAACTCCCCCCGACCCTTTGGTGGTTTATCTGCATACAGTCTCCATTTTTTTTGGTTTTGTTTTTGGCTTTGACCTGTGTCAAGCCCTTCTGTTGTGTTACCTCTGCTTGTAGCCATAGCCTTAATGTCTCATTGGCCTTTAGTTGTCAGCACTCTAGTTCCTGTTCAACCTTTCCATGGGCACATTTAGATTTTGTCTGCTGCTGTGCCTGCCACTTTTCTCTTCCACCTGGGCCATTATTACATGTTTTTCCTCTAGTCTTCTTGCAAAGGAGGCATGCTTGCCTTGTAGCTTTGTCTCTGTTACACTGAGTTGTCTCTAGGGTTATCTGTACTTGGTGTGTTTGCTTTGTCTCTGTTGTAGTAGCTGCTCTGCCTCCTTGGCTTATAGTTGCAGTTCCTTCAGTGACAGTAGAGTCCTTTGTTGTTGTGGGGTTTTTTTTTTGTTGTTGTTGTTCTTTTTAGTTGTCTCAGCTTCACCCTTCATGCATAGGGCCAGTTTTGTTTCTGCTTGATGCTTGTGTTGGCTTTTCTCTGTCATTTATCTCTGAAAGCACTTGGTCTTCTCTTGTGCTTCTCTCTTTTCGGTTTTTGCTTCCACCTTCCATGTACATAGAGCCTGTAGTTCATCTTTAGTCTTATCATGCTGGTGCTCAGCTGTCTCCAGATGTAGGCATACCACGTGGCTCTCCTTTTTGATGTGCACCGTTGTGTTTGGTTTTCTCCACTGTTGGGTCTTGGCTTGGATCTTTACCTCTGAACTCTGTTGCAAATGTTGTAGCTCTTCCTAGAGACTGTGTTTTTGCATGTCTACTGTTGTTTCTTTCCCAGTATGCTATCTTCTCTCATATGTGCCATTACAGTTTCTTATGTCTTTAGTTCCATTTGTAACTTGGTTTGGGCATGTGCCCCTGTCAACTGTTTTAGTCACTCTGTTTCTTTCATCTGCCAGTGAGATTGTATTGGCTTATGTTTAGCATGTTTTTGAGCCAACTTGGCCTCTCTGGTTCCTTGCCAAGTTGCCTCCATCTCATCATGTAGTCATTCTAACATGCACACTGTTTTCTCGTTTGTCTATATTGGCTTCTGAGCAGCCTCTCGAGACAGCTGTAGTTGTTGAGTTGACTCTTGTTCTGTTCACTCCTGCAGGTATTGGGCCTCTTTCACTTTGGCCTTGAGTCATTAAACTTCCTACAGTGTAGCCTTGTGCTGTCTTGAGGCTCCCTTCTTAGTTTTCAGGCCAACTGGGGCTAGGCAGCCTCCAGTTCTGTCTGTTTCTTGTTGTGCAATGTGTTTTCAGCATTGTGGCAGATGTGTCCCAGCTCTAGTTTTAGTTCTGTCTTGTTGGAATTAGCTTTTTTTAAAGTTCACCTTCAGTGTGAGGATCTTTTTTATTTGTCACCATTGCCTCAGTGTATGTTTTATTAGCCTTTTTGTTGCTTGAGTTTACTCTTTGATGTTTTGCGCAGCTGGGCAAGGCACTCTTCAATGTTAGCCTTGTCCTGTGTTGTCTTTTCTTTATTCCTGTGGCCCCAAGGTAATTTGGTCTTATATTTCTGGAGTAGATCCCTTTTTAGCAGGAGAACCAGGCAGTTGAAAGCTAGAAAAACTTATGTTAAATGGCCTCTTTTTGGTACTCCAGTGGCTCTAACAATAATCACATGATTTTTGGATAATGGCCCAACGGGACCAAGTGTTTAGTTCTACCATCTACCAGCAAGTCCATCAATTGCCCCCATACTCTTGCTGTGTCTAAGGGAATGGAGCTTGGTCTAGCCTAGTCCTGGTAACTTTTAGTTCCTGTCAGTCCAATGAGGCCAGCATCTGGTTTTGTTTGTTTGTTGTTGTTGTTTTCCCTTAGGGGTGATAGTCTTTTGCAGGCAGCTTCCTAGAATTTTTAACTTTTTTGTTATCATTTTTGGGCATTTTTACATCATGCACATTGATCCCGATCTAGTTTTGGTTGACTGACAGATTCTGGCTTGGTTTCACTCCTGTTTTGTCATTGTCCTTGTTTTGCACCTTAGTGATTTCTGTTTTGGGGGAGTTTTTTGTTTGTTTTTTTGGGTTTTTTCCTCTGTGAGTTTTTCTGTCCACCAATCTGTTTTTTGGGGTTTTGTTTCTTACTATCAGCTTTTTGTTTGGCCTCCTGGTCATGATTTACATACACTTTGGTAGCCACCTCTGCAAGTTGGGCTGTATTCATGCCAGCAAAACCCTCTAGTTTTTGTCAGTAAGCAGCTGGATAGGGCTGAAGCCATGTGGGTCTAGCCTGAACTATATTTAGAGATGAGTCAGTGTAAGGAAATGGATCCTAACATCCTGGTAGTCCTCTGCTCTCAGTCACCATCCTATACATACACCCAATTATTTTTTGTCAATTGTACCCCCTCCACTGGTCAGTCATTTACCATCAAAGGAAGACCAATCTATTTTATAAACAGTTCTTAACTTCGGGGGTATGTGTGTCAGATTTATTTTATAGTTTTCTGTATAGTCTCTTTTAAAGTTAGCCAACATACATTTTAATGAGATGGGCTTTGATGTTTTCCCTCCCATATCTACTCTGTTGTGATGCAAATCACATTCTTAAGCATTTTTGTTTTATGTCAATTTGATCATTTTCCTCATGGGAGTTTTTAGAAGAAACAATCTGCGTTCCACCAAATTAACAAATAATCATACATTTTTTTAAATAAACCACTTCTACAAGCTTTGCTTGATGCCTGTAAGCTTCCCAGTCTTGTCATTATCTCTCTTTTTATCTCTTTATCAGGATAGAACTTTTATCATATAGAATCCTCTCATATCAAAAGTATATCTCTGATATTTATAGCCTTCTTAATGTCTTTCTCTCTCACTTACTATAAACCTTTTACAACACACTTGACTGTAGGCATTTGAATTTTTAAAGTGTCCTGTTTCTCCTCAGATAGGAAAATGACTGACTGCCAACAGACCTCTGAATAACCTTGAATCACTGTTCTTGTCTTAAACCAACAGAGAGCAAAGAGCAAGTTAACCCTGTAATTCCAATGTAAGAATTTGCAATGCAGATCTCTGAGACCTGTGGGGGACTTGGAGTCTGTGCTCAGGGATCTGCAGCCACCTGGAAACCCTCAGTGAGGCTCTTGGGGACCAGAAAGTTGTGCCCAGGGGCCCTACCCACACCTGGACAGCATCTCTGAGGCCCACAGGGACTGGAAGTCTGCACCCAGGGAACTGCAGTCATCCTGGAACCCTTGGTGAGGCTCTTAGAGACCAAGAAGCTGTGCCCAGGGGCCCACGCACACCTGGACACCATCTCTGAGGCCTTCAGGGGGTGGAAGTCTGCACCCAGAGGCCCGCAGTCATCCAGGAACCCTCAATGAGGATCTTGGGGACTAGAAAGCTGTATCCAGGGGCCAACCCACACTCAGATATCATCTCTGAGGGATTCAGGGACTGGAAGCCTGTGGCCAGGGACTTGTAGTCATCTGGGAACCCTCAGTGAGGCCCACAGGGACCGCGTGTCTACACCCAGTGACCTGGAACCAACAGCAACCCTCAGTGAGGCCTGCTGCTGGACATCCCACCAGAATGCGAAGCAACTAGGACTTAGCATTCAGTTGATTCAAATAGACACAGGAAAATGACCAAATGAAAGAACAAAATGCAATCTCAAACTTCCAGACCATCCAGATCAAGTTCAGGAGACACAGACATGGATGCATTTGGAAATCACACACCTGAAATCTCTAAAATGATAGCAAGGGAAGAAAAGAAACAACTCCAGGGAGCTGTAAAGGAAATCAGATCAGAAATAATCGCTCAGGTAAAAACAGAAATGATAAACATAATGAAAGAATTGGTGAATATATCCAAATAAGACATAGATTAAAAAAAACAGAGGAGCACAGAAAGTAATGGAAGCCTTGAATGAACAATACAGGAAACAATTAGAATACATGAAACAGATTCAAGGAGATATTCAGAAAATCAAAAATTCCATTGAGCTGGCAAAACCGCATGAATGAAACTGAAGACTGACTCTCAGACCTCAAAGACATGACTGTGACTAGTGATCATGAAAGGAAACAGCTCTTAAAAATAACAAGGAATTAGGAAATAACAATTCAACAGGTGCAAGATGATGCAAAGAAAAACAATATAAGATGATAGGTATAATGAAAACAGACACAACACAAATGTCATAAAAAGACTATTTGCAGATGCAACAGCAGAAAATTTCCCAAACATGGGAAAAGAGCCTGATATATAGATAAGGGAGCATACAAAACTCCAATTAGCCATAACCAAAATAAATCTACACCTTGACATATAATAATCAAGATCCCAGAAATCCAGCATAAGAACAGAATATTAAGCCAGGTGTGGTGGCATATGCCTTTAATCCCAGTACTTGGGAGGCTTAGGTAGGAGGAGTGTTGTGAGTTCGAGGCCAGCTTGGGCTACAATGTGAGTGCAAGGCCAGTCTGAGGTACATAGTGTGACACTGCCTCAAAAAACTAGGGCCGGGAGTTTGGCTCAGTGGCTTAAGCACCTATGTGGCAGGCACAAGTTGTGAGTTTGATCCCCAGTGCCAAAAAACAAAAAAAACAAAAACAAAAAACACCAAGAACAGAATATTAAAAGCCACTAGAGAAAACAAATGGATTGGTTATAAAGGAAAGCCTGTCAGAATCATGGCAGATTTCTCAACACAAACCATTAAGTCAAAAAGAGAATGGAGTGATGTACTTCAAGTACTGAAAGAAAACAACTTCCAACCCAGATTGCTGTACCCTGAAAAACTATCTTTCAAAAATCAATGGAAAAATGATACTTTCATGACAAAGAACAACCAGAGAACCTGATGACAATCCAACCACCCCTACAGAGTACTGAAAGGTATTCTAGAAAGAGATAGAAATGACCACAATTCCAAAAGCAATAACAGAAAGAACAAGAAGCAACCAATAAGCAGGACAAACAATTAAACAGAGGGGTAAAAGTAGGGAACCAACAACAGAAAGATAACATGACAAAGATAAGCCAATATATATCAGTTATAACCATTAATGTAAATGGCCTCAATTTGCTAATTAAAATACACAGACTGGCAGAGTGGATTAAGAAACAAAATCCAACAATATGCTGTGTACAAGAAACACATTTAACTCAAAAAGAAATTCATGGACTGAAAGTCAAAGGATGGAAAATAATACTCCATGTGACAGGAAACCAGAAAAAAGCAGGGGCAGCGATTCTGTTTGCAGACAATGTGAACTTCAGGCCAAGAATGATCAAAAGAGATAAAGAAGGTCACTACATACTTGTTAGGGGAAAACTTCAAGAGGAAGAGATAACAATCATAAATATATGCACCAAATATGGGAGAACCCAGCTATGTAAGACAAATATTAATAGACATGAAAAAATCAAATAAGCAATAAATAATACAATCATATCAGAGGACCTTAACACTCCATTGTCACAGAGAGACAGATCAACTAGACAAAAAATCAGCAAAGAAATAACAGAACTGAATCAACCTTGTGAACAAATGGACTTAGTAGACATGTACAGAGTATTCCACTCAACATCAGAATATACATTTTTCTCAGCTGCAAGTGGGACATTCTCTAAAATAGACCATATACTAGCCTATAGTGCATGCTTAAGTAAATGCAAAATAATTGAAATTATCCCATGCATATTATCTGACCATAGTGCCACGAAATTGGAAATTAATGACAAAAGAAGTTGCTAAGACTCCATAAACACACAGAAGCTAAATAATACACCCCTGAGTAATCAATGAGTCACAGAGGAAATTAAAGAAGAAATTTAACAATATCTACAAGCAAACAAAAATGCAAATACAACTTACCGGCACCTGTGGGATACAATGAAAGCAGTTCTCAGAGGGAAATTTATTGCAGTGAATTCTCACATTGGGAAAATAGAACAAACACAAATAAACAACCTGATGCTAACACCTCAACCATCTAGAAAAAGAAGAGCAAGTCAAGCCCAAAGCCCAAAGAAGTGAGGAAATTACAAAGATCAGGATAAAAATTAATGCAATTGAGACTAAGAAAACAATACAAAAGAACTAATAAATTGAAGATTTGGTTCTTTGAAAGAATAAATAAAATTGATAAGCCCCTAGCCAACTTTATCAAAAAAAGAAAAGAAAAAACCCAAATTCATGCAATAATGAATGAAAATGGTGAAATCACTACAGACCCTGTAGAAATACAGAAGATCATCAATACCTGCTTTGAAAACCTTTACTCTCATAGGTTCGAAAACACAGAAGAAATGGACAGATTTCTTTTTTTTCTTTTTTCTTTCTTTTTTTTTTTTTTTTTTTTTTTTTTTTTTTTTTTTTTTTTTTTTTTTTTTTTTTTTTTTTTTTTTTTTTTTTTTTGTACTGGGGATTGAACTCACAACTTTGCACCTGCCAGGCAGGTGCTGAAGCCACCGAGCCAAACTCCCAGCTGTATTTTTTTTTGAGGCAGGGTCACACTATGTAGTTCAGCCTGGCCTTGCTTATGTTGTAGCCCAAGCCAGCCTTGAACTCACAACACTCCACCTATCTCAGCCTCCCGAATGCTGGGATGAAAGGCATGTGTCACCAGGCCCAGCCAGATTTCTAAAAACATATGAATTACCAAAGCTGAATGAAGAAGATGTAAAACTGCTGAATAACTCAGCTAATGAAATTGAAAATGTAATTAGAACTTTACCAATGAAAAAAAGCCCAAGTCTGATGGATTCACTGTTAAACTCTACAAGAAATTTAGGGAAGACATAAAGCCAACACTCCTCAAATTCTTCAATGAAATTGAAAAGGAAGCAATTCTCCCTAACTCATTACTGGAAGCAAGTATTACTTTAATACCAAAACCAGAGAAAGACCCAACCAAAAAAGAACTACAGGCCTGTCTCCTTAATGAACATAGATGCAAAAATCCTCAATAAAATACTGGCAAACATAATGCATCAAATTATAAAGAAGATTATACACCATGACCAAGTGGGATTCATCCCAGGAATGCAGGGATGGTTCAATATGTGCAAATCAATAAACATAATACACCATATCAACAGAGCCAAAGATAAGAATCATATGATCATCTCAATAGATGAAGAAAAAGCTTCTGATGAAGTCCAACACTCATTCGTGATAAAAATCCTACAAAAAATTGGAATAGCCTCAATCTGATAAAAGCAATATATCATAAACCAACAGCCAACATCTTACTAAATGGACACAAACTGAAAGCTTTCAACCTAAAATCAGGAACAAGACAAGGATGTTGTATAGGATATGCTATGTACCCCCAAGTCCTCATACTTTTGATGGGGCTGAGTCTGATGCTTGTGATCAGTTTGTTGTCTAGCACCAGGATTAATGACGTGACTGCTACACTCGCCCAGGGGTGGAGCTGAGACACAGTATAAGGGAAGGCGGGTCTTCCTCTTGCTTGCTTCCCGGCTTCCGCCCTCTCTCTCGCCAGCGCGGATTGCGGCTTGCAGCTTGCAGCCGCCATGAACTGTAGCCCTGTCATCCCATGCTGCCTTGGAGCCCACTTTATGGACTGAAACTCCTGAGAAACTGTAAGAATAAACCTTTCCTTCCCTAACTTTGGGCGTCAGGTATTTTGTCTCGGCAATGAGCAAAAAGTAACTAAGACGGATGTTCACTATCACCAGAACTATTCAATATAGTTCTGGAAACATTTGCCAGAGCAATTAGACAAGAGAGAGAAATAAAAGGAATAAGGATAGGAAAGGAAGAAGTTAAATTATCATTATTTGTAGATGACATGATACTCTACATAGAAGACACCCAAAACTCCACTGAAGACTTCTAGATCTAATAACCAAATTCAGTAACGTAGCTGGATACAAAATCAACACTCAAAAATCAAGAGCATTCCTATACACAAACAACAAACTCACTGAGAGAGAAATAAGGGAAACCACACCCTTCACAATACCACCAAAAAAAATGAAATACTTAGGAATCAATCTAACAAAGGAAGTAAAAGATCTATACATAGAAAATTACATTACTCTGAAAAAAGAAATCGAAGAGGATTTTAGAAAATGGAAAGACATTCCTTGTTCATGGATAGGAAGAACCAATATTGTGAAAATGGCCATTCTCCCAAAATTGTTATACAGATTTAATGCAATCCAAATCAAAATACCACTAGCATATCTCAGATCTAGAGAAATCTTTCCTAAAATTCATGTGGAACCAGAGGAGACCCAGACGAGCAAAGACAATTCTGGGCAACAAAGGCAAGGCAGGAGGCATCACAAATCCAGGCTTGAAATTATACTATAAACTACTGTGATAAAGTCAGCATGGTAGTGACAAAAAAACAGACGTGAAGATCAATGGAATAGATTAGAAGATACGGCCACAACTACAAACACACTCAGCCACCTTATCTTCAACAAAGGGGCCAAACAAGTTCACTGGAAGAAAGACAGCTCTTTAATAAGTGGTGCTGGGAAAAATGGCTTTCCATATGCCAAAAACTAAAACTAGATCCATGTCTATCACCATGCAATAAACTAAAGTCAAAAAGTATCAAAGATCTAAATATTAAAATAGAAACATTAATTCTGTTGAAAGACAAGGTAGGTAGAAATCTTAAAGATATAGGGGTAAGTAGAGAGTTCATGAACAAAATGCAAACTGCATGGGAAGTACTTCAAAGAATCAACAACTGGGATCTCGTCTCATAAAAAGTTGTTGCACGTCAAAAGAAATCTCCAACAGAATGAAAAGAAAACCCTAGAATTGGGAAAAAATCTTAGCCAACTCTCCCACAGACAATGGACTTCTACTAAAACATGTAAAGAATTTAAAAAGATCAGCCCTCCAAAATTGAAAGACCCAATCCAAAAATGGACATCTAAGATGAATACACACTTCTCAGATGAAGAAATACAAATGGCGAATAAATATATGAAAAAGTGTTTAGCAGCATTGGTCATTACAGAAATGCAAATTAAAACAATGCTGAGATTCCATGTTACTCCAGAAAGAATGGCCATGATAAAGAAATCAAACAATGACAAATGCTGGAGGGGCTGTGGGAGAAAAGAAACTGTTCTGCACTGTTGGTGGTGCAACCACTATGGAAATCAGTGTGGAGGTTCCTCAAAAAGCTAGGATTAAAGGTTCCATTTGACCCAGCTGTCCTGCTTCTGGGTATTTTCTCAGAAAAACTGAAAACATCATACCACAGTGATATATGTGCACCTATGTTTATAGCAGCACAATTTGTAATAGCCAAATCTTAGAAACAACCCAAATGCCCATCAACTGAGGAATGGATAAAAATGATATGGTATTTTTATACAATGGAGTACTACTCATCTACAAAGAAGAATCACATCAAGGCTTTATAGATAAATGGGTAAGACTTGAGACCATACTCATAAGTGAAATAAATCAGACACACATGTGTAAATACTGTATTCTATCCCTAGTGTAAGAAACTGGAAGAGTAAATAAGATCCAAAATCTACAATAGATATTGTGAAAAGGTGAGAAACTGCTCAAAGGGAAAAAATAACTGGGATAGGGTAAAGGAGAAAAGGAAGGGAAAAGGAAAAAGACATAAATTTGTTTATATATACATAAAATAGCTAAGATGATTATACTACTAATTCTACTAGTTCTTGGAAAAGAACAGTTAATACTCTCATGAGTAGATCAACTTTGCATGTCTATATCTGGTAAACTAAGCAACTCTTTTGAAGATAACAATATGCAATGTTACAATAGTTGTTAAATTCCTATCATCTTGTTTTGAGAGCCTATATTGTTACTGTTTTGGGTTTTTTGTTGTTCTTGTAGTTGTATATCTCTTGTTTTCTGTTTTTCTTTTCTGTAGTTTTTTTTTCCCTCTTTAAAATAAAGTAAGTAATTTTTTTTTTAAAGAAAGAATTTTCAATGCACAAGAAATGTTTTACACACATCAACTCAAACTGGAAACCAGAAGTACATTTACAAACTAGTAAATTTATAATTTGATTTCTCACATAAAACTTCCTCAGCCTGACAGGACTTTTTGGTCACTGAACCCCAGGCTGGGGCTGTTCCAGTTTTCAGATGCCTGCAGGCAGCACCAGGTTGGTGACACTGAGCAAGAGCTAGCTTTGGGGTTCCCGAAGCCAGGAGGAGACCCTGGGAACTGTTTCACTCTGTGCTCTCTCTGAAATGAAAAGACAACCTGTTTTGCCCCTCCAATCTTGGCAGGTGCAGCTGGGCTTAAGTCTCCTGCGCTGGTGATTCTGTTTTGGCTTAGCCGCTGAACCAGCTGGCTGCAGAGGCATTTTTAGTCTTGGGTTCCATCTGGGCTGTTTGCTGTCATCATCCTGTTTTACAGGGTGTTTCTCTTTTTTTCTATCAGCTTGTCCATGGTGTCCTGCCTGTATATATTCTAGTACATCAAAGCTCAGCAGCTCTTTCATGTCTTTGCCCATTATGGTGCAAACCATTTTGTTACTTACTTTTGTTCTAGACAAATTAGACTGCTTTCCTCCCCCAGTTCCCAGGTAAGCCCAAGTGACTCTGGACTCACGCATTTTTTTTTTTAACATACATGCTCATACACCTTTTCTTTCCCAGTTGTTTTCATCACAGTGTGGGATTCTCTCTAGCCCCTCCCACTGCAGGCCACTCTCACAATTCTGACACTCTTTGAGAGCTTTTCTTGCTTTGGGCTACTCCTGCATTCTACTCTGTACTCTCCTTGTGGACCTATCCAAGGAGTCTATCCTGGGAGTTGTTTGAGAGTCACCTGTGAGCTTTCAGTGTTGGCCTATCCTGCAAGTTATCAGAGAGCAATTTTCACTGTGGGTCTCCCCTACACTCCATTTGGGGTTAGAGGTTTCATATGACCCAATTCACATTGGATTACTAGGCACCCCCTCTCCAGGAGGTGGTCAGGCTTTCCTTCATTCCTAATGGGATGGGTTACTGTTGTTCCAGAATTGTCCTGAATCCTCTTAGGTTCCATTTGCACCGACAGGGGAGAGGTCTCCGGACTGTGGAAAGGCTGACATCCTCTCTGAGCTGGAGTTTCACCCAGTGACACCAGAGGGTCTCAGGACTCCCACAGCTCCAGCCCGCTCAGGCCTGCAGGCAAATGAGACAGCAAATATGGCATCTCTAGCTCCTTTGTGGTCACCAGAAATGTTGCAGAATCCAAGAGAACAGAGAGACCAATGGGAGAAAAGGAGGATTTATTTCCAGAATTTTAGATGCACATTGACTCAGCCAAACTCACATCCAAAGTGCTGGGCATTAGAACAAAGGAAAGGTTCTAGTTTGATACATTTGGCTGAGGGGGTTGGTCTTTAGAAACTAGGGGCAGGGGTGTGGAGTGAGCAAGGGTACAGAAGCAAGACAAAATAATTAATAGTTTATTCTTGAAGGAAGACAGAGCCTTATGAATCCTGTAAGAACAAGATGACATAATCTCTCTTTACCGGACATAGTTACCAATTTTACCTGTACCGTAACAAGAAGTTGTAGCTACAAGGGAGAGGGGTGAAGTTTGAGGGAAATTGCTCTTTAAATCCCACTTCATTTTGAGACAGGGTCTCACTAAATCACGTAGTTTCCCAGGCTAATCTCAAACTTATGATCCTCCTGCCTCAGCCTCCTAGAGTACTGGGGTCACAGGTATGCACCACTGTGCCTGGCTATATCAAATCTTTTGGAAAGACATAAACTTTCTTCTATAAAGCACTCTTATTTGGCAGATATGGAGGTGGGAGTGTGTGTGACCAATCTTTACAGCTGAACTTAATGCTAACTAATAACAAATAATCTCATGAATCAGTCTGGATTTTCTGTTGTAATCACAGGGATTAATTTTAACTGGTGTGATCAGAAAAAGAATGCAAGAAAGGATTCAGGGTAACTAGCAGTTTCCAGGAAAGTTGGAGAAACTGTCTTGAAGTCTACACAGGCAGAAACAAGCCTGAAAGCACAGGATAGAAGTGGTTTGAGGGAGCCAGCACTCCTAATGCTGTTTTTGCTGGTGCAAAAAGCAGCTTGGCTGATTCCCTGTGTAGACATTAGACGCAGCTGTGTCCCTCTTCTTTGACATGGACTCATCTACTCCTGCTTCTTTTCCACCCTAGCCTTTGATTGGTCATGTGGCAGGACCTCTGCTTCAAGGAAGGAAGAGAAAGTGATCACCAGGCTCCTGTGACTGGCCAGGAAGATTGCTAAATAGCCACTATGTCCACCTCTAGCCTTCTCTGTAGCTGCTGCCAAATCAGAATCAGCAGGCTGTTTGCTGGACAGAGCTTTATGTTGGGATGGAGGAAATTCCTGGCGGCCTGTGGTTTAAATCCATGACTTAATCAGTTCCTTGAATGCTTTATATTGCCTGTCACTTTGTATTTAATGAGTCTGTGTGGTTCCTCTTGAAACCCCATGGGCCATTCTGAAGGGAAGCCTGCAGAGGCTGTGAGCAGTTCCTGACCCAGCAGAAAATCTCCCCTCCAGCTCCTTTTTCAAATTAGCTGTTCCATTTTCTTAGGACTCGATGGCCTCTGAAGACCTTCCAACTCAGACTGATGGTCTGGGTTTGCTGCTGCTGTGCTTTATAAATTTCCTGGGAGTCCCCCCAGAGGCAGGTATTGACATCAAGAGTCAGGAGGCAGAGGACTTTTCAAGTGGCCTAGTTTCTATTTCCGTTGAAATCTCCTAGTCCAGCAATCTCACATCTGGGTATACCTACCCAAAAAACTGAAAATGGGGAAATGAACAGACATTTACAGACCAATGTTTATAGCAGCATCTTTCATAATAGCCAAAAGGTAGAAGCATCACAAATATCCATTGATGGGTGAATGGACAAATAAAATGTGGCATACATATTCAGTAGAATACTATTCACTCTTAGAAAGAAACAAGGCACTGATATATGCATGGTACAGTGTGAGTGAGCCTTGACGACACTGTGCTAATGAAATAAGCCAGACAGCCAGGCATGGTGGTGCACACCTGTAATCCCAGCACTCAGAAAGCCGAGGCAAGAGGATCACCATGAGTTCAAGGCCAGTCTGAATAACAGAGCGACACTCTGTCTCAAAACACACACACACACACACACACACACACACACAAAAGGACAAAAATACTATATTATTCTAGTTACATGAGATCCCTAGAGTAGTAGCCAAATTTATGCAAATGAAGTAGAAGGGTGGGTGCCAGGAGCTAGGGGAGTGGATGGAGAGTTAGTGTTTAATGTGTGCAGAGTTTTAGTTTGGGAAGGTGAATAAGTTCTGGAGCTAGGTGTTGGTGATAACTGCACAAGAAGGAATATGCTTAATGCCTTGGAACTCTATACTTAAAAGCAGTCAAAGGGCTGGGAGTTTGGCTCAATGGCTTTAGTGCCTGTCTGGCAGGCGTGAGGTTGTGAGTTCAATCCCTGGTGCCGCAAAAAAAAAAAAGCAGTTAAAATAGTAAATATTATGTATATTTTATTATAATAATAAAATACTGGCTTCCTGCTTAGAGTAGTGTCTTCAAAAACTCTCTTAGTTGGATCTCATTAGCAGAAGTGAAGCCAAGTAACATATTACCAAACACCCCATCGGTTCACTCACTTCATTGATAACTGTGATCAATACATGGGAAAACAGCCAGTCAACATTTCCCCCACTGCCCGGCCCTTCTATGAAACAGCAGCTGACTGATACACTAATGTCTATGAATTGACTGATGGCCCTTAGAGATGGGGACCCTTAAGCCAACAGACCCAAATTAGAAACTCAGACATTCATTCCCAAATCACCCAAATTTCTTGTCTCCAAACAAGCTGGCTCTTCAAGGATTCCAGCTTCCTTTTGAATGCAGATACACATACACACCTAGACTTGAATAAAAATGCAAAGAAAAGAAATTTTTTTTCTCCAGACACCTGTACCTTGCTCAGAAACAATGCAGAACAGCAAAATCGAAAAGCTATAAACCATTACCAGACGGTAACGATTCTTCAAGTAAAATTTAAAAGGACTGTGTGGAATGTAGCCAACCATCCCCACCAAAAATAAAACACTCCACTTCCCTCAGCCGATTCAATTATCTCTCTTAAAAAGGGCTTTTTTTAACACCTCCCAGCAGGCAGCAGATCCAGTAAGTGAGTTGGTGAGGATAACAGTGAATAATCAAGCACCCAGAGCCTAAGGTGTGAAATAAAACATGGCCTGGCTCGGCCATGAATATAAATGTTTAGAAATGAATATTATCGTTTTAGTGCCATCTGGAAACATTGCCATGGTATAAAGCATGCCTTTAAAAAAAATTACTTAATGATTTTCTAATTGTGAGGCTATGCTGGTGACAAAGTCTCTGTCCTTGACATGATATTTGCTGGGAGGTGAAAATCTCATCTGTAAAATCTATGCATTTAAAAACAAATACATGAACAGAACCTCTCTTTTGCTCATCAAAGAATTCAGGTTCATCATAAAACAAATGAGAAAACTTTGAAAAAAAAAAAAAAAGAAGGAAATAACCATAGGCCTTTCATTCAGGCAACCACTACTAGTGGTCTCATGTTTTGATGATTTCTTTCCAGTCCTATGAATATGCATGATATGAATATAAATATGCACACGCATATGGTCTCATGCTGCCTCCTCTTAACATGGCAACACAGGCATTTTCCTCGTTAACATGATAACTCCCTTCCTGGTCATATTTGTGTGATTCTCCTTTCTTGCACTTTGAGAACTTTTGGCCCCATGATTTGGCTGGAATGCTCTCTCTTACTGTGTACTTCCTCAGTTCCTCAGCTGGTCACACCAGGATGTGATTCTCTGTGACTCACTCCTCCCTGAAATGACAGTGACCTTAGTCAGTGTCTGCACTGGAATTTCTGCTGGGTCCCTGATCAGGAGGATGGGGCCTTTCTGGGGATCCTATTGGACTCTGGTTCCCTGGCCAGGCCTCTCCCACCTCACCAGCCTCTGTGGGTGGTCAGCATTCACCACCAGCTTTGTAGGGGGTCAGGTAGGAGACAGGGCCTGTAGGTCAATGCACAGTAGCAGATATGTTAGCGATCCAGTGCCCAGCTTGAGGACTATATTTAAAACTATATTGTATTTGGATACTCTTCACGCTCACACATGGAGAACAATGTGATATGACTGATATGTTAATTTGCTTGACTACAGTAATGTATATGTTTTTACTGTATACGTATCTCAAAGCATCATATTGGATACTTTATGTATACATAAAGAATAAAAATAAAATTTTAAAAGGCTCATGAGGCCTTGTGTCTTGTTTTTGAAATACTTTGTTATAGTGTAAAGCCATTTGTGGTCAGTTTTTCCCCCGATGAATAATCTGTATACATTTTTCATTTCTTACTTATCTTGGTGAGAGGAAAGTCACAAATGGTCATTCTCAAAAGAGTCTGGGGAAGGGATATAGAGCAAGACCCATGTAAATGTCCCACACACCCTTTGCCACCTGACACCTTCCAGGGTAATATACATCCCCATTCTGCACTGAGGAGCTAGCTGAGTTAATCTTCTGATTTGTTCCTGGTATCCAGGCTCCATCCTTTTTCAAGGTCCCCAAGGGAAAGCCTGGGTAGACTGAGGCCTAGCCCTTATGAGGAGGGGTAAGCAGGTAGGATGAGGCCAGTTTTCCTCAAGAGGACACTGTCATTGGATGATCAGCCTCCCCAGAGTCCTTTCAGGTGCCAATCAGACCCTAACCTAAGCCATATCATCCTCTGGGGGGACGCCCCAGTCCCCGCGTCTGGAAAACAGACTTAGCTCCAACCTCAGAGGAGTGATGACATAACACCTATGGGATACCCACATGTGCCCTGGGACACACAGGAGTTGGAGCATCCTGAGCAGATTCCACAATTGTGTGCAGTTTACTGGAGAACCCCAGAGATAGGCACCTATACCTCCTTATAGTAGAAGAGGTATGACCTGGGTATACAAAGAGCAGGAAAAAGACCCACTTCTAATTAAAAAAACAAATAGCCACACCTCCCTCTGCTATTAAATAATAAATCCATTGAATATTATGGAGGAACCACACATTCCAGCCAGGCCTGCTGGCAGATGCTGGAGCAGCCCTAATGAACACCTTTGGGCCCAAACAGGTGGAGCTGAGGGAGGTGCAGGAAGTCACCTGGGACCTCCTTGACTTGTGCCTCAGCAGTGAGCTAGGGAGGTGCTCCTGGTGAGGCCTGGCTTCCTGCTGGGCTCTGTGCCCAAAAAGCCAGTAACAGGCTCCAATAGCAGCCAGAAATGGAGACCCATGAGTATTCAGGTGAACTCTGACCTCAGATTCAGGACAGCTGGGTGGCAGGGGAGTCACTTCCTTCTTCTATGAGGTCATCTAAAGATGAAGGCAGATAGAACCTGCCCCCTTTTCTGATAACTCATGTTTTTAGTGTTATTTTTAAAGAAAATTTTATTATTTGCATACATAAACTATAATGTATACATATTTATTATATATACACATATATATTATATATAATATGTATGGCCCAAGATAATTCCTCCTCACTTTAAAAAAAGGGAGGGGGATCATTCTGGGTCCACCACGATGGGCAACTCAGATGGGACAGGGTGACATCCCAAGAGGAAGTAGACAGCCAGGCTGGCCTTGCAGGAACTTGCTTTGCTGGTAGTCCCCATCTAGCTTTCTGAAATTTGTTCTGGCCCAGTGCCAGCAAAGGGACAGAGGATGACACTGCAGGGATGAACCGGTCTCCACGAGCCAAGGATCCAGGCCCCACCTGCCCACGTGCCAGCCTGCACCTGCCTAGCCCTGCCCAGCCGGCCTGGCAGGAATTGAGATGGCAGTGACTCCCAACTTGGGGCAAGTGTCTCATGACTGGCAGGCAGGGTTTTCCACAGTTCCTGGCTCCCCCTGTACTAAAAGTGACCTCAGCGTGGGCCACGCCCTGCTGTCTGGGCCATGCCTGACACACTGTAGGTATTGTGCCCTGTAAAGGAAGCCTGCAGTACACAACACACTAACAATGGCCACACAGACAAGGAGCTTCTCTGTTGCTGCCACGTGGATCTCAGGAAAGGCCGGGTGGCTGAGCCAGGGCAGAGTGGGTGCAAGACAGAGACAGACAACTTCTTCCCTCCTGGAATCTTCCACAGGGCCCAACTCACAGCTCACAGATTGGAGGCCCCCAGAGCTGTTCCCTTCATATATACAGATGGCCTGACTCCAGAGACTGGTGTGCCAGGAAGGAAGCAGGGTGTATGGGCCATCAGCCACTGTGAACAGAGCGTTTGCTTTGAGGCTGGAAATGGAAAGGGAACTCTCCCACCCCATACCCTGGGGACAGGTGGGAGGAGTCATAACCTGATCCCACTATATGCCACTTCTGTACCATGTTCAGGGCCAGACGCCTCCATCCAATGCCCCATGTCACCCCCAAACTTTGTCACGTATACTGGACTCTTCCCTTTCTCCAGCAAAACTCAGTTCTTCTGGTCCTTTGACCAGACAGTGCCAACCTCCACTTTGACAAATCAGAGATAAAGTATAAGGCCTATGCTCTTTCCCCGATCTGGAACTTTTCCCTCTCTTCTCCCTTCATCCAACTACCTCCTGCTCATTCTCAGGGCTGCAGCTCAAACGTCACCTCCTCAGAGAAGCCTTCCCTGATGGCCAGGGCCAGGGCAGGTCACCGTGTAGATATACCTTTCAACATCTAGCAGATCACAATACCACATTCACAGTGACATGCATAACTGGCTGTGTGATTTTGGTACCCAGATATAAGTCCCAGGACAAGGCCTGAGTCTATCTTGTCCACCATGGGTCCAGGTGCCCAGCATCGTGATGTTCGCATAACGGGTACTTCGTGAATCCCTGAATGAGAAGATCAGGTGGGTACCTGTGGGATTCCTCCAGAGTGGCCCATGGCCTTGGATACAGCCCCAGAAAGGGGTATCCAATGGTCTTCGAAGAAGTTCAAAGTAGCGGGAGCTGGTGATGAGAATCATGTGAGCAGGTTCATAAGTGGCTGGGGAGCAGGGAACAGGCACAGAGAACTGAGGGCTCAGGACACGCACAGCACTCAAGAAGTCTGGATAGTGGTCACCAGGCCCTGGGAATCGTGTGGTTAGTGTGACATCTTGAACCACAAGGGTGGTGCCCATATTCTGGCTCCTGGAGCCCCAGGGGTTATGCCCGGCCTTTAGTCTTGTTACTGGAACAGAACCTTTCTACTACCAAGATTATATGATTGGACTTTTTCAACATGAGAAGGAATTCAGCTCCTGGACAGGCCAAAGAAATTTAAAATACAAATGCTCATCCCAGGGGTAGATTCTATCTTTGTTAAGAGACAGATTTTTAATGAGCAACTACTACCTTCTGGGGAATACTTGTTCCCTCATTTCCATTCTCTAACCTTTCTATCCCTGGCCCACTAGAAGGCAAACTGTAATCTCTTACCTAAGAGGTTATACTGAGCAATTTGGCCCACATCTCATTTACAAAAGGTCCTCAACTTCCACTTTTGACGTTACTCAATTCTGACTGTTGGGCTTAGCAAGAACTCTGGAGCCAGGCTGCCTAAGTTCTTCCAGTTCATAGCTGTGTCACTCTTGGTCAAGGTACTTAACCACTCTGTTTCTGTATTCTCCTCTGCAAAATGGGAATAACAGCAGGTCAAGACATATACTGTAGCCACAAAAAAGCCATATATTGTAGGATTTCATTTATACAAGAATATCCAGAATGGGTAAAACCACAGAAGCAGGAAATAGATAAGTAGTTGCCAGGGAGAATGGGGGAACGACTGCAAATGGGTAGAGTTTCTTTTGTGGATGATAGAATATTCTAAAATTAGATAAAGATGAAGACTATAAAGTGCTTAGAGCAGTGTCTGACACATCAAAAGTGATCTGTAAGTCACTGTTAAATAAAACTTACCTCCAAATGAAGGCATACGTACTGATGAGCTGAGAAAAAAATCTGTTCATAATATGATTTGAAAGAGGCATTCCATTCCTGAATCTTACCGTCTGTTGTATAGTTTTCATAAACCCTAAAATTATGTTATGGATAGCATCATTATATTGCAGTATAAATTATGTATATTTAAAGTGTTAATTTGTGGGCTACAGATGTAGCTCAGTGACAGCGTGCTTGCCTAGCATTGCAAAACCCATGGTTCGATTCTCAGTGCTGCACACACACACACACACACACACACACACAAGTGTTAATTTGCTAAATGTGGGGACATAGGCCTACAATTCTAGCACTCTGAGAGGCTGAGGCAGAAAGATCCTAAGTTTGAGGTCAGCCTACCAACTTAATAAGACCCTGTCTCAAAAGAAATTTTAAACCAGGGCTGGAGATGTAGTTCAGTACTCCCTGGGTTCAAGCCCCAATACCCAAAAAGAAAGTGTTAATTTGTTAGACATAAATTTTCACACATTATTTTTATCATAGTGGATTGCTCCCACTTTCAAAGGAGGTGGCTCAGGAATCTGAAAGATACCTAATGAGCTGTCCCTGACTCACAGTTTTAAACAGAGGATCTAGAAAGCAAGGAGATGAGGACTCCACACTGAGGCATTTAGAAGGAAAGCCAACACACCACGCAGAGACAGACTTGCGGAAGTGGTATGTGGCCTTTGATCAGAAGATAGTGAGGAAAAAGCAGAGGACTTTTAGCCTTATTTGTCTCCTTATTTGCTTAAGGTTGGATTTAAAAGATGCAACCACAAGAAGGATTCAAGTCAAGAAAGGACTCCAGGCTTTGGAGCGGGAAAGGACCGTCCTTTGCAAACAGTGGGTGTCACAGCCCAGACCCTCTGATGTGCTAGGGAATAGGAACATATGACTCTCTGCGGAAAAAGAACCCACATTAGCAGTGACTGCCAATTTCTATAGTGTATACACTTGACACTGGGGCATATTTCAAACTATAGACTGGGTGTCCTTGAGCCTAAAGTTATAATGTTCCACAATACAGAAACAATAGATGCAAACAACCTTAAGAACATAGATAACAGTAAAACACATATAATGAAATAATTAGGAAGCAACAGCTTTTTAGTCTCCCTCCCCCTCCTTCTCTTATTTCCTCCCTTCCTTCTTTCCTACCTCCCTTTCTTCATTTTTGGTGGTACTGGAGAGTGAACCAGGGCCTTCTCACTGAGCTACATTCCAAGCCCCTTTTATGGTTTTTTTTTTTAATTTTTTAAACAGGGTTTTGGTAATTTGCTAAGTTGCCCAGGCTGGACTCAAATTTGCTATCTTCCTGCCTCAGTCTCCTAGGACACTGAGATCTTTGTTTTTTAAAATAAAAATTTCATTGAGATTCAATTCACAAACTGTAAAATTTCCTTCACTTAGAAGTGGGTTTTAGTGTAGTCCCAAGTTGTATAACCATCACCATTATTTAATTTTCAAATATTTTTATCACTGCTAAAAAAAAAAAACCTATCTTCATTAGCAGTCCCATTTCTTGCCCCATTCAGCCTCTGGCAACAACTAATCTATTTTCTGTCTCTGTGGATTTGCCTAGACAATTCAGAAAAATGATATCATACACCATGTGACCTTTGTGGCTTGCTTTTTATCATGTGGCCTAACATTTTCAAAGTTCATTCACATTGTAGCAAGTGTCAGCAATTCATTCCTTTTCATTGCCAAATAATATTTCATTTTTTGGCTATACCTCCTTTTGTTAACCCATTCATTAATTGATTGGGAAATTTTGGGGTTTGAGCTATCAGAAATAAAACTTCAATGAACATTCATGTATAAGTATTTGTCTGGATATCTGTTTTCATGTCTCTAGGGCGTAACTCTAGAAATCGAATTGTTAGATATAAGATGAGGCTCTTTAACATTTTGAGGACCTGCCTGGGTTTCAAGGCAGCTGCATCATTTTATAGTGTGATGGAAAATGAATGAGGTTTCTAGTTTCTTCACATTTTCACCAACACTTGTATAGTGTCTCTTTTATTATTATTTTTTCAGTCTTGGGGATTGAACCCAGGACCTTAGACTGTTACATCCTCAATCATTTTTAATTCTGAGTCAACATCTCACTAAGTTGTCCAGGCTGACTTTGAACTTGCAACTCTCCTGCCTCAGCCTCCCAAGTATTTGGGATTTATAGGCAGGTGCTATCACTCCCGGTTTAGTGGATCTTTTAAAAGCCATGCTAGTGGAGATGAAATGGCATTGATTTGCATTTCCTTGATGCCATATGTGTGTGTGTGTGTGTGTGTGTGTGTGTGTGCGTGTGTGTTATTTAAAGTGTCTATTATGTTCAACTTCTCAGCTTCCTCAGGGAAAATTTTCATTGATTGCTTTTTCAGCCTATATACACAGACACATATTTTCCTGTTTGTTTTTTTAGTTTGTTTTTCGGTACTAGGAATTGAACTCAGGACCTAGCGCTTGGCAGGCAAGTGCTATGCTACTGAGCTATATCCCCAGCCCTATTTCTTTGCATACTCTGTAATTGTTTCTTAATAACCAGACATTTTCAATCCTATAAGGTGGAAACTCTGAAAATCAACTTTCCCTGGTATGTCACTTTCCCAAAGGTTTGTATTGTTTATGCTGATTGTTGTTAAAACTGCTGTCACCAATCACTTTTGTAGTGACTTTCCTACACTAATTCTGTAGTCTCTTTTTAAACTGCACATGGCCACCAACTTCTCTGTTCTGTTATCTTCATGGTCAGCTAATGATTGTCCTGAGATTTCCTTAAATGTCTCAAATCAATATGCCTCCCTGGTGTGGTATGTGTGTTGATGCACGCATCCAATGCTCTTGTAGCCTACAACTCTACCTCGGTCCTAACTTCCTGCCTGCATAGTCTCAAGGTCAGCCAGAAATGAGACACAAGGGGTCTCAAGTCTTTCCTGGGCAAATTTGTAGCCCTACACATGCACATGGCTATCTAGATTTCTAGGAATATAGTGGAATTTTTCAAAGCCACTATCAATATATTATTCCCAAGGTTTTTCATTCATATTTTTAAACAGTTTATGGATGTCACTGGTTTGAGCAGCTGCAGTGTTAAGTAACTGTCACTATTTCCAACGAACTGGGTATAACATGGTGCCTTACCTGGGTGCTGCCAGACAGACCAAATAGTGATGACCATCTGGGGATATAGCATTTGGTGTTGCCCCAAACCTGTTCTGTCCTCTCCAGTAGCTTCTAGGTTGCTTATCTTCACAGTTACCATGGTGCTGAGGCTGCTGGTTTTCAGGGCTACCACAGAGATAGGATGAGAAAAATGAGAGTTGGGCAAGAGAAAAATGTCACAAAACTCTTTATGCTTACTGAGACCTAGTTATTTTTGCAAACTTTTGACAAAATGTCATTTTGACAATTTTTACCAATTCTGGTTGCTTTCTACTCTGGAAGCCCTTACTTTTGCTTTGCCTATAATTTATTTAATTGCAAATTTATATAATTTAATTTTTAATAATGGCTGTGCTTAACAACTGGCAGGCAAATTCCTGAAGCTCTAATCATTGTCATGAGCCAGCACAAGCTTTCTCCAGTGCCCACCAACAACAGGAACCTTTTGGCTGCCCCATTTGACCCAGCTAAGCTCTGCAAACTTTTAGTATATCTGGTGGGTGCCACATTTCATAGGTGCATCTCACCTAGTAATAAAATGATTCATTATCCTTCAGGATGCAGATCTCTGCCAGAATTTCCTGGCAGGACACATATAGCCAGTAGGGTCTTCCATGTGATGGCTTGGCATGGAGCAAAGCTTGCAAAATGCAGTGGCACGTGTGAGATCAGCTATAGAAACACTGAAACATATTACATCAAATTCCAGGAATCCAATGCCAAATTGTGCTAAAGGCTGTTTCCTAACTCCCAGGTGAAAGTTAACAAAGGAGTTTTTATTTGTTTTGTAAAATCTCTAACTAGAAGTCTTCAAGGGAAATACTCACTAAAGGTATACATGGTGAGGTAGGGTGGTGGGGTAAAGGTTTCCATTAGACATTGTCTGAGGAATGTGTACCTTAACCCTGCTCTGTGCAAGGAGAAAAAAATTGTGTGGTTTAAAAAAAAACTTTGGGGCTTGTTTAAATAATAACAAAACATGCTTTGTTATTGTAGAATGACATGTTGTTGGGGTGCACTAGAATTATGACTAACTACCATGAGGATTATGAGGCAGGGCCTTCCTTAGGCCAGAAGTGCTGCAGACAGTCATGGAGTGTCTTCACAGGTTATAGTGTGAGTGTTCTTTGATTAAAAGGCTTCCTGATAGAAGTAGAAGCACAACAGAGTGATTGTGTCTATTTTCTAGATGTTTGCCAACCTTCCCTTTCCCACAGAGTCATCAGCAGAAAGCCACAGAGCCTCTAGCTCAGTATGTCACACAGTTTGAGTGTGCCAGCTCAGTTTAGATATTTTGAAGCTTGCCTCAGTCATTCAACGAAATGTTCCGTGGGCATTATTTGTGTGTCCAGTGCTGGGTTAGCACCACAGATAGCTGGCATTTAGGATAGATATTTGTGAGTTTAGAGAATTTGGAAGGTGCCTTTAAGGCCAGTTGATAAAGACTCAAAACAGTTCCTTTCACACACAAGCTGGACCACTGGGGTTCTCCGGAAAAGCTGGATATTTTCCCAACCCCAAAGCTTCTGACCACAATGTCATGCACGATTAGAAAATATTTCCTCCATTCCTACCTCAGGACTAAGGTTCCTGCCTTACCTAGGAGCTGCTCCTGACTGGCACCCAGGACCAAGTCCCAGCACCATTCCTTTAGAAAACACCTAACCTAAGCTTAGCTCTGTGCCAGCTGCCAGGCACTCCCAGCTGAATCAATCAGACACAGTTGCTGTCCTCAGAGAGCTTACAGTCAAAAGAACAATAAAACGTGGCAGTGGAGGTCCAGTCCATGCAAGGGCAGGGCACTAGGAGACGCCTGTCATTTGTCCCTGGGAGTGGAGAGGAGCCTTCCTAGACAAGTCGTATTTCAGGTGTGTCTTGACAAAGGAAAGGCAGAATGTCTTCCAGGTAGATAAGAGGGGACAGGAAGGGAGCTCTCTTGGCAGGAGCTGAGTCTGTGGGTGACAAACTGAGAGGTATTCTGTTCCTGCTGAATTGAAATAAAAAGCCCTAAGGCGCCTGAAGGCTGATAGGATGTGTAAGTCAACCTACAAAGAACCTAAAATGGCTTTGACAAGTAAAAAAGGTAGAAGATAAAACAGACCTACTTTTTGGTGGTAAAACCACTGAGGAAATCAGGATGAATTTTAGATGAATTTTTATGATCTGTTTTATTTATCCCTGTATTTTTAAATTTAAAATAGTCTGTCTTACCTGCTACCCACGCACTCCTCAGTCTGCAGGGGGCGCCCCGGCGCTTCCCTCGCCTCCTCCTCTAGAATGATGGGCAGGGCCTCTAGGACCGGTACGAGATGACGATTGGCTGCCCATCTGTCCATCACGGAGTACCGCCCCCTCCCTACGTCACATGACGCAGCCCATCATGGCGGCAGGAGCGCGGCTCTCTGGGCCCGCGGCTCCGCAGGGTCGCTGCTGTTGCTACTGTTGAGAGGCGGCGGCGGTGGCGGCGCAGGCGGGCGGGAATGATGGTGTTTCTCCAGCCGGAGCGGCGGGTGCGGACCAGGAGCCGGGTTGAGTTTGGGCTGAAGCAACGCCTGCTCGGGAACAGCCGGCGCGGGTGCCGCTGAGGCAGGACCGACTGGCGGACAGACGGACCCTCGGAAGGCGACCCGAGAGCCGGCCCCTCGGGGCCGTGCCGTGGTCGAGATGCCGGGGCCGCCCGCATTGCTGCTGCTGCTGCTTCTGCGCCTGGTCGTCGGTTTTGCCGGGGCCGCGCCACTTCCGCAAACAGGTGCAGGTGAGCGGGCCGCGGCGGGGACAGAGCTGCGGAGCCGATGCGGCGGGTGGGGGAGACGCGGGTGTCTGGCCGGCTGAGTCTGGCCTCTACCTGGAGGGATCGTAGGGCTCGCCGAGGGCAAGAGGTCCGGGGAAAGTAGTGATGAGGGAGATGTCTGCCGCAGGGGCGTGGGGTGGGGGGCGGGGGCAAGACGACGCCCGGGGGTCTGGGGAGGGCGGGCAAGGTGGCACCAACCGACCCCTCCCCGCTGAGCTGTGATACCAACTCCGGACCTGTTGCCTCAGCTTGCATCTTTTATGGTAATGCCGTCCCCTTTCCAGATGTCACCTGCCTCTTGTGCGTTTCTCATATCTTATGGTAAGAGCCCGTTTTCTTAGCTCTCAGCATACTTAAATGCAAATGACTTGGCTAGCTCTGCGGAGTTTCTCTGCAACTTATTCTGAAGTTGTAAATTGATTTTAGACTCTGAGCTTTTTATTCGGAATGAAGCTCGGGATGAGAAGGAAACAGCGATAAATATTTCTATTTTAGGAAACCAGCGATTAGTTGCTTTGGAATAACTATTGACGAACTGGCCTAAGGGTGATTGAAGTTTCTATTTTAACGACGTCAGTGTGTGATCGACTATCTATCTATCTTTTTTTCTTCGAGCTCCTCTTCCACGTTTTCTCGTATCGTTTTCATTTGGGGTTTATTGTGCTAAATAAAACTTCAAGAAAGCATCTCAAGTTCGCTTTAAAAAAAAATCTAGGCTAGCTTGCCATTATTGGCTGCTGCTTGTCTTTGAAAGGGGGAAGAGATTGGTATTTTCATAGAATTTTAGAGTTGGGATTGGAAACAGAAATTAGTCAACTTCATGTTGCAAATGAAAATATTCGGCACCATGGTGGTCAAATGAGCTATCCAAGGTGACACAGCTAAATTGTGGTTGGAGGTATACACTCAGGTCCTCTTCGTGTGATTTTTTTTTTTTTTAAACCTATTCACCTCAGGATTTGTAACTCTTACGGAGTACTCCTGAGGTCAAGAGTTAGTTTGGAATGTTAATAGGATGCAGAATGTGGAAATACTGCCTCCAGAAAGGACAGATTTTTTTAAAGCAAATGTACAATGAGAGCTATACGTAATTGCTTCTAGAGCCACACCAGGTTATGCCATTGAATATCCTTCAGTTAAGTGTAAAATGTTATCATTTTACCATATAATGTAGTGTTAAAATTTTCCCGCTTCCTTAGATCAGTTCTTTTAAGGTGAATTCTGTGTGTGATCCTATGGATAAGAAGAGTGAGTGTTGCCGGAAGTGTATAGGCAGCCCAAGTACCAGACACAGAAAACAGGAGTTAATGAAAGATATGGAAGGATAGTGATGTTGATAATTAAGGATATTGATGTTGAAATTGAAAATTAGCACTGGAGTAGGATAGTGGGAAGAGAGTGTATATTGAGGATTCAGGAAGCTTTTAAAAGTCTTTGTAGCTGGTCAAATTTATAGTATTTTGAAATCTACACGTTCTTTATAAAGATTGATGAAAATGTGTCAGCTTATATGCCTGTTCCTTGCCTTTTATTCTTTTGTTTTACCGTTTTATGCAGCTATGAATTACAGAAGGCTGAGGGGTTTTTTTTAGTGTTGTAGAACAAAACAATCAGAAAAATAAATCCATAAATATATATATATATATTTAATCATGATATAAATAAAGTCCAAGGAAATAGTTCAGTGATTTAGAGCAATTTTTGCAGATTTTTCTTTCATATTTTGATCCTTGAAGGGGAGGTATGTGGTTAAATGTGTGGCATACGTACCTAGGGGTAAATTCTTTTACAAAAAAAAAAAAAAAAGGAACAGTTAAACACAGATACAGGCCAGGTATGGCAGCTTATGCCTATAACCCCAGCCCTCCAGGAGACTGAGACAGGATGATCACAAATTTGAGCCCAGCCTGGGTAACTTAGCAATTTAGTGGAGACTCTGCCTCAAAATTAAAAATAAGAAGATGACTGGGGACCTAGCTTACTGTGAAGGCCCTGGGTTTAATCCCCAGTGCAAAATGGAAAAAAAAAAGGGGGGGAGGGAATTGTCTTTCCGTTTAAAAAGAGTATTAATCCTATGACTGGAATGGATCTTGATCAAGATGTTTTGAGACTAAGAAGAGTAAAGAAATCTTTGAGCTAATCTTGATTAATGAGCTCACTGTTTAAGAAAGAACTTCTTTTGAACATGTATGGTGGATGAAAGAACAATGATACATTTAAAACATCAAGCTGCTGATGATTTAGGGACCTGTATTCTCTCTATACCTAGATTACCTAGATAGAGCTAGTCCCTTTCGAGTAAAGATAGACCCATTGCACATTCTTTTGCTTCGTTGGTCTTACTGTTTCTAAAGTTAAGTCTATTTAATGGTCCCTTGCAGAAAGCATGCTTATCAGAAATGGGTTTAAAATATACTTGAGTTGTATCTTTTGCCAGCATTTCTCTTTTTCTTTTTTGAGACGGAGTCTTGCCTTGTATTCCATGGTTGACTTTGAACTAGTCCAGTAGCACAGACTAGATCGAGAATTTATTATCCTCCTGCCTCAGCCTTAAGAATACTGGAATTACAGATGTATGCCACTCTGGTTGGTTCTGCAAGCCTGTTTATTGGGGAAACAAATGAGACTGTTAAGTAAAATTCTGCTTTTAAATTAAAGTTCATTTATCCAAGGTCTCTTTGTTATGCAGAATTATTTTGAGTTTTGGAAGTTAAAAAGTTATTTATTCATTGAATCATAATAAAGTTATGTAAAGATGTGGATTACTTTTGCCTAGCAGACCAGAAGGCATTTCTTGTTTGAACTTTAATTTGGGTCCCTCTGGCTGTGGGATGCCCTTGTGCTCCTTTGGCTATGAGCCTCTTTTCCTGAGAACCCGTATTTGTGCAGCAAGAGCCCTTGTTAATGTAGATTGAGACCTTGCTGGTCCTTGGTAGTTAGGTTATGCCTAGAGAAAATCCACTTTCACACCTTGTTAAATGACCAAACTAAGATCATACTTTAGTTCTTTTCTTCAGATCATAGTTTACTAGATCATTCTCTTGGAAAATATTTTTGTGCCTGTTGTAAGAGTCTCAGGATTCACATCATAAATTAGGATTTAAAATAAAGATAGATACTATACATGTCTACGTGAAAGCATTGCCCTGAGCCCACGCTTTCTTATTAATATTAGGATAGTGATTAGACAGGGAAACTCACTTCTATTGTTCTGCGGCATATTA